>PVIC010055001.1:0-11337 GCA_004025085.1 Thryonomys swinderianus | reverse complement strand
AATTAGAAAAAAAACATCACATTTTTGGCATTTCTCAGACAGTCTATGGTATATAGGAAAGTAGAATTTTAAACATTCTGAAAAACTAGGACACAAAAATCATCAAACATACAGAGGATAAAAGAGAGGATAAGGCTTCTATCCTGGGAGTCTGGAAACCCCATAGCTGAACCGAGAGAAATAGAGGAATAGAAGAGTACGATGGCTTAGCCTTCCATCACTCTTGGATATGATAACAGGATCTACTGAGCAAAAAGACCCATCAGTAGCTAGAATTACAAAACAGAAAACAAACATCTTTTGAAAAATAACTTTCAAAGGCATAAACAAATTATAAACCAGTTCCTTGCAATTCCAGCTCAGTGTTTTTTAAAAAGCCAGTGATACTTGCTAAAATGGTATGGAAATTACAAAAATTTATAAAAAATAAGATAACTATTGGGAATGCATTGTTTAAAGCAAGAATGGGAAAGGTCACTTCCTTCATGAAATATATTAGTTGCCAGGGAAAAATTACTAAGGTATGGACAGTGAACAACCAGCAAAGGTAAAACAGACTGCCACGCTTCGGTAAGAGAGACTAAAAAGTAAACACAAAATAAACAGAAGCTGTTCTCTGAGGCAAGTTCTGACAAGTACCTTCAAATATAAAACTCATCAAAGGAAAGTTTTTCCTTATAGCAAGAGAATATAGCTGATGGTTTAATGCTACATTATTTCACAGAAGAGGTAGACAAAAATTACAACTTTCTTTCAGTATATACTTTGAGTGCTTAATGTGATAAGTGACCTTTTCAATAAACCTCACTTGAAAGATCTAAATACCTACAGACCAGAAACTGAGCAATCAGATAATTTTTACTTCCAACATTATATTTCCATGACTGGAAATCTCTTCAGGATAATCCCCACGGACTGAAAATTGCATGACCTGGAAAAAGTACCCAATGAGTACATTTCTACAGTCATCAGGCCTGCTTGAGTAAATAACAGATTTCTTGAACAGCCATATTCAATTTAACGCTATTTTTCTAAGAAAATAAGATGTTAGAAAGTGCTTTTCTTCAGATTAAGCAACTATATTCTGGTGGAATAATCTAGAAAAGCCAATAAATAGCTATAATTGTTACAAACAAGAAAAAAAAGCAACTTTTAGGGAATCATATTTAAGAAGAGATATACACAAATGTTTATAAAGATAGCCCATGCCTACTGCAATTAGTTCCCTACTGTTACACATTTAGAATATTTATTTTTGCCTCGATTTATTTATAATAATACTGTTTTTTACTTACAATAGCAAAATGTTAATATTCCAAATGCAGAACAATAGGGAAACAGTTAAAACAGGCACAGATCTCTAAGTAGTGGACCTAAAACAGCCCATTCAAGTCACCTCTTTAGAATGAAATGATATAGATAACATACATAATATCTGATGTTCATAATACACTTAGTATAGTGCCTATTTTGTATATGTATTTATGCTGTAGATATTTATGTGTATATATGTGCACTGAAGAGGACAGAAGCATGTATGTCAAAATAATAACAATAATGGTAGTAATACTTTCTGTGTGGGTGAAGTGGGACTTAACGTCTGGGGTAATCAATATCCCCTTGAGAGAAAGATGAAAACTCTGAACTGTCACTTAAAATTTGCCTGAAATGTGGACATTTCTATACGTCACCCAGAGGCTGTTCATGAACTCCATCCAGCATGAACCTTTTGAGAATTATAGTATGGTGAAGAGTTCTGTGTTAGCTTTTATATTTCTATACATTAAAACAATTCCATTGGCATGTACTACTCTTTCAGAAATCAATCAAAATGATTTTTTAAACTGCAGTAGCATTTTAGAAATGTCATAGTTCTTAAAAGTAATTTTCCCAGCCATTTCACAGTATAAACTCACAAATTATTATATCTCTTATGCAACCTATGGGGAAATTAAGGCAGAGAAAAATCTTCTGATTTATTCAAGGGCATTCAACAAGTTAATGGCAGAATTGAGATGACAATATACAGCTTTCTGAGCTGATCAGACTACAGTGTTGCAATAATTACAGACTGTTTTAATTTCAAACCTAAATTCACCATTTCTAAAAACACTTTTTTTTTTAAACCTTTAATCTGTAATTCTTTGAGAAAAACGGTTTTCCCCTGGAGCAGTAAGGCTTGAAAGTGGCTTCTCAGGGACACACCCGCGCTGCTCACGCTGAGACGCTGGGAAGCCCAAGGTCACCCCGCCTGCCGTCTCGGAAGAGGCAGCTTTTCCGTGGTCGCCGCCACTGCATGTGCTTCAGACGGCGAGAGCTCCCGTGGGGCCACTCTCAGAAGAGCAGCCGTTTTCTGTTCATGAGGCCCTGGCTGTTGAACCAAATCCCTTTCCAAAGGCCTCGCCCCTGATACCGTCACCTTGCCGGGTAAGGCTACAACATAGGAAGTTGGGGAAAATAAAAATACTCAGACCACAGCAACTTCTCATGCGTGAGATTCAGAAATAAGGGAACACCAACTTACACTGAATATTCTTCTTCATATTTGCACAATTCTAAAAAAAAAATGAACGTCTCACCCAGGCCATTCTGCACTCTCAGTGAGGTCTTGTATAAAGAAACAAAACCAAACTAAAAACTGCTTAGATTTTCAAATGTCAAAAAGATATATTTGGGCCGGAGGGTTAGCTCGGTGGTTCCGGCACCTGCCTCGCAAGGGCAAGGTCCTGAGTTCAATCCCCGGAAACCACATACAATGCTGGGCGTGGTGAGTCATGTCCACCAACAATCAACCAGCAATCAGCACCACATACCACAGTGCCGGGCGTGGTGGCTCACACCTGTCATCCCCAGCACTCGGGAGGCAGAGACAGGAGGATGGCTGAGTTTGAGGTTTGCCTGGGCTACATAGTGAGCTCAGGGCCAGCCTGAACTACAAAGCGAGACCCTGTCTCAAAAAAAAAAAAAAAAAAAAAAAAGATATATATGTAGGTATAAAAAATTCAGAGTTAATTCTTGAATAACTATTTTAATATGTTATTTAGTTGAAATCAGAATAATGCTTTGATGGTATGGAAAGCCCTGAAGTCATGTTAAATATGATAAATGTTGTAGAGAAAAACTTTAAAAGCAGTTCAATACTATATATTAGAATTCCCACTGTCACTTTTTCTGTTGTACTGAATAAATTACTGAAGTTGAAAAAGCTTTTGGCTTTGCAAGAAAATGTAGGCGAGACACTAAAGGGAGAATGTAGGAGGAAATGTCTACTACAGAAAAATTAAAATCCCAAAAAGCAAAGGGGGAATTTATAACGTAAGGCACTAACTTCTTGGTGCGTAGTATCTCAAAGGTTAAAAATAAACTATATTTGTGAGGTGAAGAGGAAATCTTTCGTGTTCCCTGGCAGTTATGACTCATAGAATTCAATAAACATAAGTCTTCAGGTACCCTCTCCACTGAGTTTTTTCCCACCCGGTTTTAAATGCTCATGGCTCCCTCATCTTTTCTCCAAAGGCCTTTATACATGCGGGTCTTCCAAAATAAACCATTAGAAAATGGGATAAATCTTCATCAATGACCACAATGTTTCTGAGGCTTTGTTGCCACCTGGGTTACCTATAAGGTAGGCTATGAAGGAACTGTTTAATGTTTTATGGTATTATATTGTTTCCTATAGAAATGAGTCTTTCAATCTGCTTTTTACAAATTCTCCACTGGAGATTCAGTTTTAATAGTTGAGAAAAACAGTGGCGCATTTTAATGTCTATTTTGAAGGGAGCCACTGCTTTCTGTTACCATGTCTATACTATTTCCAAATTTCTTTTTCTTGAAGAATTCTCCTTTACTTCATGAAAGTTTATATTAATTTGTCAAACAGATAGAAGAACTTCATTTTTCTTAAAGTTGCACATTTTATTAGTTCAACCGTCATAGATACCAATTCCATTCCTCTTGGGGGCCTGGTCCTTGTGCATAACACATCTTAATTATTTTTCACCTTCTTGCCTCTTCCCTCTTCCCTCCATCTGTAATCCCCTCCCTTTCTACACAACATGATCTCCCTATTTTCTATTACCTATCTTCTATTTTGCTCTTTATTCGAATTTTGAGTGTTTCATGTTAGAGAAACTGTGTGATATTTAAACTTGTATCCCTGACATTTCACTTAACATTACAGTCTCAAAATGTATCAGTTTTCCTAAAAATGGCTCAGCTTGATTAGAAGGAAGATTGTTTTAGTTGACTCAGAAAAGAAGCTTTTTTTTTTAAGTGTATCTGTGTACTACATCATGTTTGCATTTTTTCTGGGGAGTTGGTACACGTTCATAATCCATCCTGATTCCTCTTTTCATCTTCTTCCCCTGCCCTATCTCTGGACCCTTCCTCTTTTGTTCAGATTCCTCGTGTAAAGTTGGTACAGGTGTAGAACAAATCTTTATTTCTTTGGTATCCCCTGTGGCTCCCTTGCTTTCCTCTCCCTCGAAGGGAAACTTTTAAAGCTCATTGATCCAACCGTCCTACTCCAAACAGGCTCTATTCTTGGCTCGAACAACACAACAGGAGGAGGTAAGCGCCTCAGGCCACAAGCGAATACAACGTTAAAAGGGGCAGAGGAGTGTTCTTTGTCACGGTGAGTTAAAGGCTGTCTTCCTGGGACTTTGTCCCTTCAGACTTTTTCACCCTGCTCGCTCTGGCCTTCCTTCTTCACGTGCCTCAGGGCTTCCCTCAAACATGCCACAGTGGTTGGCCTGGACCTCTGAGGCTTCTCGCCTCTCTGCAGTGGCCTGGACCCCAGACAGCGAGTGAAGCCTGGCTTTAGTATCGAGTCCCTCCCTGTCGTCGTCATGAACAGGGGAAGGCCTAAACCTCAGTTTGCTAATTCTTAATGTGGTAACACAAGACTATCTTCTTCGACAGCACTCGAAAGAATTAAATCAGATAATGCCAGGAGCAACTGAACCATAGTCACCATGAATAACTTCACACTCCTTTGTGCTACGCAGTCTCCAGGACCTTCCAAAGCTTGTGCTTCTCTCCTCCTTCTTCCTCTTCCTCTTCCTCTTCCTCTCCCTCCCTGTCTCTGTCTCTCTTTCTCTCTCTGTCCCTCTCTCTCTCTCATCCATTCATGGGTTTAAAATTTTAAAAAAGATAAGGAGATTGCAATTCAAAATCAAATTCTATTATTATTTTCAAAACCAACAAGGACTCATTACCTGAATTTCATGAAGACCATGCCCTATATATTTCTGTGCTTCTAGCAGAGTATTGTAAAAACATAATACCAATAAATGAGGTTGATACACTTTTCTGAAAAAGGCTAAACAGTGGCTATTTTAGGCTTCGGCGCCCATGTTGCTCCCAATGAAAATCATCAGCCCCGCTGTTGTAGTAAAAAGTAGCCACAGACAATATGTAAATTAAAGAGTATGGCCATGTTCCAATAAAACTTAATTTATAGATACCAAAATTTGAATTTTATGTAATTTTCATGTGTCATGAAATATCTCGTTTTGTGCTTTCTTCCCCACCCATTTTAAAGCATAAAAGCCATTCTCAGCTTGCAGCTGTCTTGAAGCAAAACAAGCTATATTTGACCCTATGTCCCTTATGTAAGACGAAAGGAGATAGTTTCCTGTTCATCTGTAGCAGATAAAAGAAATGACAGGAATCCTTCACTCCGAACCAGACTGAAGCCGGAGGAAAAGGCAAAGGTGTAGGGTGCCCCAGGCAAAACCCTTACCTGGACAATTAAAAATCAAATTCACATGCTTTTCTATGCATGGATTTTCTTTTTTTCCTTTTCTTTGATCTTTCCCAGAGATGATACTGCTTCCTTGTCAACAAACCTCTTAGTATATGGTGGCGTTTTTTAAAAAATAAATTGAGTTTATTGGTACATTTGAGGAATACATTATGATCACCTTCATCACTGAGACCTTGGACCTGTACAAGACACATCTTGATTCTTATTTTTCCCATCCCCTGCCCTTCCTTTACCATCCCTCCCATATACATAAGCTTTGTTTCCATTTCTTCTTTTAACGATCAAATTTTTTCTTCACCTTCTTTTCTTTCCCCTGTCCACACCCTGTTCGCCTTTCCCTTTGAGTATTTTCTTCCTGTTTCACAATATCTATCATACATTTTGGACCTCATTTACACCTTCGGTTTCTCACACTAGAGAAATACTATAGTACTTACACACCTGTGTCTTATTCATTGCACTTCGGAGGATGGCCTCAAGGTGCATCCATGCTTAATGGTTATGAATTGGTTGGTTCGTTTGAGGTGGCATCTCCCTATATAGTGTAGGCTGGCCTTGAACTCCCCGCCCTCCAGCTGCGCCGTCTCCCCGGTGCTAAGATTACAAGGGTGGTCTAAGAATGTAGAAAATGGAATCTGCAGTACATGTGTCGTCCCTAGTCAACCATTTATTACTAATAAAACTTTAGGTGATTTGGTTAACTTTCTAAATGCCCTAAACCAGGAAAACGGACATAACAGCAGAGTCAGCTAATGAAATTGCAGTATGATTAAATAAGACACCCACATAATTAGAGTAGTTGGCACACTGTCAATCCTATCATAAGGCCTTCATAAATGTTAACTTCATAAAAGGAATAAATGAAGAAAAACATTTCATGAGTAATATCCATGTTCAGTGTACTTTATTAAGTTCCCAGAGTTAATTATTCAAAGAATCCTATTGTATCTCCGACTCTTTTGTCTCTCTCTTCAACTGTAATTACTAAGAAGCATAAATAGCATCATTTGAGACTTGTTGCAAATACAAATTCTCAACTCCCAACCTATGCCTATTAAATCTGAAACTCTGGAGCTAGCACCCAGCAATCCTTATTTTAGTAACCCCTCCAGATAACTCTGATTGCTGCTACAGTTCCAGAAGTGATACTCCAAGTAAAATTTGGTCAAAAAAAAAAAAAAAGACATTCTTAAACTTATGACTGGATAGAAAGTTTTTGAAAATAAAATTATTTAGAATCTGACAATAAAACTGTTGTGAGAGATTTGTCAGAAGTAAATGATCCCTCCTAGATTTGCTATAGAGATAATACGAGTCACTAAAGGCCAGTAATTTGTGCAGAGGCCACAGTAAGTAGTCAGTCCCACACTATAGTTAGTTCTGGGCACTATCAAGTTTTCCTGGTGTCACAAGTAGTCGTAAATAAGGAGAAGGGAGCAGAAAGAGGATTACTATTACAGAGCTATTAGGCTTAATACCTTATGTAGAAAGGACTGTTTATCCACTATCTACCTTTCTTTATGAACTGAACCTAACTTTGCTTTAGAGAAACAATATTCCAGATGTATAACAGACCGTTTCAAGATTTCCTTGTGTATAAGAGCAATAATGATACAATCCCGAACAACGGGATGAAAATCAAAGTCCTTCATCATTTCAGGTTCTCTGAAATTCCTTCCAAGTGGGAAAACCTAGCTGGCATGTACCTTTTGTTCTTTCTCCTTTTTATTTGAACTTGAAATTCAGATGCAAAGTTTGGTGCGTCCTGGGATATATTGTGATAGGCAAAATGAGAAGCTTAGCGCAACAGAAATACTCAAAGGGAATGAGTTCTAAATGCCACCCACGAGTTGCCATATCTTACCTAAACTGTCTAAGTAAGATATCTTATTATGCAAAGAAAAGAAAACCTACTTAATACTGTTTATTTAGGATTTTTTGTTACTCACAAGCACATTCTTAACTGATACTGTCTGTATCAGTTAAGACTGACTTCCCTGACACTTTAAGCGAAATAAATTGACTCTGAAAATGTGTGAAACATCTGGTTTTTGACAAATTCAAATTTCGTTCCCTTTACGGCCTTCCAGCATCTGCATTTGCTCGATCTTCACCCCACTCCCCAGATTTCCCAGTTTTCTGTCCATCTGCTTTTCTGACACTCCTATACTTACATCTTAGTCTTAAATGCTACCAAATTACTTGTAGTTTCCACTCTTTTTGTCTGAAAATGCCATCCCTCTTATTTCATACTTCCTTGGCATCCTGTAAAAACTTTTCCTTATTTTTCAAGTCAAATATCCTGTCCACAATGAAGCCTTCAGTGACTATATTCAGTTTACTTTGCTGTGTTTTCCTCTACATTCCCCTAGCTCTTTATATGAGGCTCTATTATAAGAACTGTCACAACATATAGCACTGAATTACACATATTACTCCACACTCTAAACTTACTGGGAGGATTATTTTTCCATCTGTTTATTTTCAATATATGCTATACTACATGGTATAAAGTAGGAACCTGATACATGTTTTTCAAAGAATGAGTTGGCTGAAGGTTAGGTGGTATGATGATATAAAATATTTAACCAAAAGTCAACTCATCAAATAAGATTTTCCAGAGAATATGTCATACAGGCAATTATAAGGCTGAGTATATCAGCTCTGGATAGAATAGGTCTCATATGACACAAAATCTATGTACATGAGATGATGAGCCATATAATTAGGGTAGTTTCATTTCTGGCACTTTACAATGCATTTTATATATAATTAGGTCAATGATGTAAATAATGTATTTACTATCATTTGCAGGACACCTCTACCCTCATTTATCCTTATTTCATCAAGTATAAGAGTACGTTAGTAGTCTTCTTTTAGGCAAATTCAAAAGTTTCTAGTCTCCTACTTGTTTTATATTTTTGCCTCTCTCACAATAAAAATGTACTGGGGACAACATTCAGATATATTGCCATCTGACATATTTATTGAGTTTCTCCTGATGAATTAAATTGTGAGTTACTGAGTTTTAGACATGTACCCAGAGGATTCCAAGTACCATAAGTCATTAATTTTTACCACTAATATCAATATACTTTCAAATTTTCTTTATTTTAATCAATGCAAAATTGTAAGCCTGACATTATGCAGTGACCAAAGAAAACTGATTTTAGAGCACACATCTTCTAATTTATATTCATTTCCTTCATTTCGGTTTTCTATCAAATCTGTAAGAATTTCAATCTGGAAACAACTGAATTCCTCCTTCAGCTGATTAAAACATACCTATAAATTATTTCTCATCACCTTTCCCTTTTCCTAACAAATTCTTAATTTTCATCAACTATCCACTAGTACTCGAAACAACTAATGAAGAGCCAGTCCCATTCACGCTAAGGAATGCATACTGGTTACTTGAAGTCAACTGAGACACGATACTCTCTTTCAGTCATACTAAAGGAATGGCTGTAATTATCTTTTCCTTTCTTTCAATGGAAATGTCCTGTCCTATGGACAGGATGATGACTTTCTGCAAGTGCTGTAAGTTGCCATCTTGAGACTATGAGGGGAGCCAGCTGGAGGCCATCGATTCTGGGGGTAAAGAGAGAGAAAGAGAGTCATCTTTGTTGTACTTTGAGTTTTAGACTCAACTAATGTAGACACATTAATGATCCCTAGACTTTTTGTTATGTGATGAAACATTCTTTCTTATTTCAAGCCAATTTGATTCATTTTTCCTTGAAGAAAACAACGAGACACACACTTCTTGACCCTTCAGAAATCCTTCTATTCACTAATTCCTGTTAATATCAGACCCTTTGTTGTAGTTCAACTGATGAAAGACTAAAACAAATAGGAAAACCAGATGCCACATGTTTCTCATGCACATATGAATACTGAGAGTCTTGCAGATAACTAAATTTGGTAGAGATTGGCAGGCAGTTAAAAAGGGACTGGGCCCAAAGCAGAGCCATAGCAGACCTGAGGGATGCCAGGTCTATGCTCAGGAGCTAAACTGATAGAAACTCTGCCCAAGATATAAGCACAATGGCTAGGCCCGAAAGCCTTCCCAGAGATAAACAACAGTCCACAGCTTAACTGTAACTAGCACCATCTGGTTCAAAAAGCCTAACCCACACAACACATAAATAGAAACAATGTGACAAACACATGAACTGATGCTAGAACACTCGGACCCTCACTCCTACCCCTTTCAGAAACAACTCTGTTGTTCTTCTGGCTATTTGCCCTTAGCACTTAGTTTGTTTTGTTTTGTTTTGTTTGCTTTTGAGACAGGGTCTCGCTTTGTAGTTCAGGCTGGCTCTGAGCTCACTATGGTGCCCAGGCAAGCCTCAAACTCAGCAATCCTCCTGCCTCTGCCTCCCGAGTGCTGGGATGACAGGCGTGAGCCACCACGTCCCGCACTGTGTTATGCGGTATTGATTGTTGGTGGGTGTGTCTCCACACCCAGCATTATATGTGGTTACCGGAGATCGAACTCAGGACCTTGCGCTTGCGAGGCAGGCGCCGGAACCACTGAGCTAACCCTCCGGCCCAGCACTTAGTTCGTTTTCCTATTAGATCAAAATTAGCTAAGTGACTGTACTTCTTTCTAATCCTATACGTTGATGAGAGTTTGACCCCAGGTGACCTGTGATGTGACATTGCTATATTAAAAACTCCTAGACAGCCGTGCGTGGTGGCTCACGCCTGTCATCCCAGCACTCGGGAGGCAGAGGCAGGAGGATTGCTGAGTCCGAGGCTTGCTGGGCTCCATAGTGAGCTCAGGGCCAGCCTGAACGACAACGCGAGACCCTGTCTCAAAAGCAAAACACAACAAAACAAAAACTCCTAGACAAAGGGCCTCAGTGGCAACCCACGTTCAGTATCCCTCCTGTCTCTCAGGAGTTTTCTCTGAATAAATATTTTTTACTCTTTTTGCTTTATCCTAGAGTCCATTCTTCAGCGATGTGAGACCCAAACTCAGCACATACACATACTAGACCGGGAGCCACTTCCCCACCGAACTCCTTTTGTCGCGTGGACTCAGAAGTATCCAAAACCAGAACATCCGACATTAAGCTGGGTCTGTGGCCTACTTCCCTCCTGAAGTACCTCAGGGCTTCCCTGGTGGGTATCTCTCTTCCAAAGGTTTCATCGGAGAAAACTACAACATTATATCAATAAGGTACAGAACACCTCATTAATTCACAAAATATCTCACTCTTACAAGATGACTAAATGGCTTACAAACTTTACTCTTCATGACCAAGGGTTAATTGTGTTTTTTAAACAATGCCTCTAAGGCCTTCCCACAAGCACTAGTTGACCCCCTCCTAAATAAGTCCAAACTCAAAGGGCCTATTATTATTCTCTTTATCTTGCTTTTTTAGAGCTTGTGTGCTTAGTTTTGTCTCCTCCAGGCTTAAAGCTATGTATCTGCTAAAGAAAAAGATGTCTGATGTCCATCTGTCAAAGGCCTCTTAGATAGATCTTCTCAGGAATATCTGTAACTACTGACTAAAACGACTCATTTCAGCGGGATGAGGCCAGAATGGTCTTCGCCTTTT
>PVIC010055000.1:0-11374 GCA_004025085.1 Thryonomys swinderianus | reverse complement strand
CTGAGTTCGATCCCCGGTTACCACATATAATGCTGGGCGTGGTGGCTCACGCCTGTAATCCCAGCACTCGGGAGGCAGAGACGGGAGGATTGCTGAGTTCGCGGCGGCTTGCCTGGGCACCATAGTGAGCTCAGGGCCAGCCTGAACTACAAAGCAAGACCCTGTCTCCAAAAAGCAAAAAAAAAAAAAAAAAAAAAGGGAATATTTATTTATCCAGTAACTCTGTCAAGTGGCTCTCGATCTTTGGAAGCTGAAGGTGTGTCTCCACACAACAAGGTGTGTCTGAGAGAAGCCCCTTCTGCCTTCCAAACACGAGCTCAGCTCCCCACGCACAATAGTGTCCAAGTATCTGTAGACCTTGTTGCTTTTAGGAGACGCTCTTCACATAGCGCCACCTGCAGGTCATAATGTGTGCTGGCTTCAGCAAGCTCTTGGCTCTGCGTGGCGTCCTCCTAGAGTTCTCCATCGTCACACATGTGTTTCTTCTCTTCTTTTGATGCTTTCCTGGCGTGCACATTTTGACAAATCCAAAAAAAGATCAGGCCCAGCCAAAAGCTGTCTTTTATTACACATTGCTCTGGTTGAAATGTTAATTTTCTCACATCCGTGGAATTAAAGTAAATTGTGGTCTAAACTGAAAGATAAGTCGGGCTCATCTTCTCTCTCTTTCATACTTACATATGAAAAATCAGCCCCGCTTCTTCTCCAAACATAACACTAACTTGTCTGGTTGCCTCTCTTCTTTCCCCGAGACCTGTTTGCCTCTCATACATGACTTAGGTTTCCTTTGCACCTTCAAACATAATGCTATCCCTACACTAATAACCCATGCTTAATGACCAAGGGATAATATGGCAGCAATTACTAGAAGTCATCCGTGGCCCTTGGTACCTAGAGCATTTGCTCAGGGCCTCTGCTCCATGGGTACATTTACTCTGCCACAAAGAGGAAACAGACCCCAGATTATCGGAGCATAACAAAGTGCAGCTCAGGAGCTGAGCAAGAGAAGCAAACAAAGGCTCTGAGCAACTACTGTCATAAAAGCAACAAGAGGGTGGAGCAGAAGCAGAGAACATAAGGACTCGTCCCAACCAGAAAGGCAGACCTGGAGACAGTTGAGGGCCTGGCCTCCATGATCTCATATTCAAGTGTTTTGAGATAAAACTCATAGAACAGAAGAATAGATAGACAGGGCCTCCTACTCTGCCTGTCATTTGTCTCAGCTGTTCATGAAGAAATTGCTATTTGGTCACAACAACAAACATGACATGAGTCTTTCTTGATCATAATAGTGCTAATGATTTAGAGTAGTGTGTAGTAGGACTGCCTTCTTGTGACTTTAGGGTAGACTTGAAAGGAAATGAACACAATACCTCCCTTTGTGGGATCTTCCTACATGCCTTCAAATGCTATTCTTAGGGCTGCAGATTTAGCTCAGTGGTTCCAGCACCTGCCTAGCAAGCGCAAGTTTCCTGGTTTGATCCCTGGAAACCATGTACAACAATACAGAGCATGAGGACTCACGCCTACCAGCAATCAGTACCACATAAAACAAGGCTTGCAACCCCAGCACTCGGGAGGCAGAGGCAGGAGGATTGCTGAGTTTGGGGCTTGCCTGGGCTACATCGTGAGCTTGGGGCCAGCTGAACTACAAAGACAGACCCTGTCTCAAAAACAAAACAAAGCGGGCCGAAGATTTAGCTCAGTGGTTCCGGTGCCTGCCTCGCAAGCACAAGGTACTGAGTTCAATCCCGGTAACCACATAGAATGCTGGGCGTGGTGACTCACGTCCACCAGCAATCAATACCACATACCACAGTGCCGGGTGTGGTGGCTCACGCCTGTCATCCCAGCACTCGGGAGGCAGAGGCAGGAGGATTGCTGAGTTCGAGGCTTGCCTGGGCTACATAGTGAGCTCAGAGCCAGCCTGAACTACAAAGCGAGACCCTGTCTCAAATAAACAAAAACAAAAAAAAAAAAACAAAGCAAAACAAAACAAAACCTATTCTTAATAGAGCTAAAGGCGTCCCTATGGTTCACGCTGCCACAATATTGTGTTAAGATAAATTAAAATCCAAGTACAGCAGAGCACCTTGTAATGACAGTACACATACTGTGAAAGGAGTTATTAATTGATTTTTGTCACTGTGCAAACATCCTATGGTGTGCTTCAAAAACGTAGGGAATAGAAATCAGTCATCCCATGCGGCTTCTCAATGCAATTGTGAGACATGGTAAGCAGATGTCTGTGGCTGCCACTTATGTAACATGGAATGTTGTCATATGCTAAACTGCTTTTATAAGGAAGAGCATGCTCTAAAACACTCATTAAGGTCATGACAGAGTAAATACACAAACCAGTAACATAGCCATTCATTGGGAGTGAGTTTTACATATAGTACCCAACTGTAGGTACTGTGTTTTTGTAGAAGTGGCCAAGCAATAGGCTTGTTTCCAACAGCATCCCTGCAAATGGGCAACTGCAGCATTTTGCAACATTATGATGGTGATAGTACCACTCACCCATGGAAATTTTAATGCCATTATAATCTTATGGCCACCATCATACATAGAGTTTGTCATCAGCTGAGATGTTGTTGAGCAGCACATTACCATAGTTAAATACAAGGACCCAGATGCTTGTTCTCGGACCTCCTTTCCCATGATCCTCTGACTCCTAGCCTTCCACAGACCCCTGCAGTACCTCCTCTACACCACTTGACCCTCTCTCATCACCTGTCTGGGCTGCACCAGACTCCTGCAGGACATGAAAAGATTGGAGGAAAAGTCTCCCATCTGCCTAAGGTTTGGCTTAGTCCATGAAATGAAGGTCTCCACTCAAGATAGACTTTGTTCGGCACCTGCGCCCACCTTCGACCTCCTCAGGGTTAGGAGCAGTAACGACACTCCTCTAAGCCCCACAGTCTTCCCTTATCCTTTGAGATTATTCACACTCTGACGTTTTTAGATCTACTCTCTTCAAGAGACTATCCTGGGTTATGAGTTTTCACGCCCTCTGTTGCTAGCTTTGACTACAACTGGTACTACCTTCATATTACTGATCCTAGGAGATGATCTTTATTTTTATAATCTAGACATGGGGCCACAATCAATTTCAGGAAAGCATTCCCTAAAATAGTCAAGATAAATTGCTCATCAACAAGTTCCCAACTTGCAAACTATATTCCCCTTTACTTCCATTTGCTCTGAAACCTGGTAAGTAAATTTCTATCCCACTTCTACATTGGTAAAAGAATCACATTGATGGTTAAGGTCTAAAAGGATATTTGATGACAACCATGAGATACCTTTACCCCGTAGTATTTCTACATTGCTTGTCAATGAGAAAGCTAGTGAGTAACACCAACTGAATGCCACATATGCCTGGCCTTCTGATAAAGGACATTATACACTTTCCATCTTCTAATTCTCTCAAGACCTCTGTGGAGATGACTGGCTGTGTTGTTACTGACTCTCTATTTTGCATGGGAGAAAACTGAAAAGTAAGAAGGCTTCCTTCGAAGGACAAACCCATGGTCAGATACGTCTGAGACCTGTGGTATGTCTGGAGTGACTGACAACAAATTTGGCTATTTACTTAATTTGTAACCTTTAGCAATTTAATACCTAATGTAATAGCTTGGTTATTTAATGGTGTAGAGCAAACCACTCCAAAACTTAATGACTTATAGGAGTTTGCGATTTTCTTCTACTTACTCATATCTCTGAAGACTAACCACCACAGAGGTGCTGTCAGGCATTTTCATCCTATTATCCTGGACCCAATAAACTCTTCAAAGACAGTAAAAAAAAAAAGTTACCATGGGAGGGGAGTGAGGAGGAGAGTGGTACCAAAGGTTGTAGTTTGAGTTGAGTCAACAATGAGCTAATAAGAAGGTCCGGGTTAATGGAAAGGGGAAGTGCCTGGCATCAAATCAGGTGTTCTGTTAACACATGTCCTGCTCTTCAAAACATGTCTCCATTCTTCAGTCACATAACCCAAGGAAGCCTGAGAAAGGAGGGCAGCATGGAAAGCCCTTCCCAGACTCTTACAGGGCCATCAAGATGGAAGCATAAGCTAGCTTTACTGTTCAGAAAACTAAGCTGATAAACCATCATGTTTAACATTTTAATAACATGGTTATTAAAACCTCAGAACAATCCTTTAATATGAAAAATGTTTCAAGAAGATCCACAGCTCTTCTGGTGCAAGGTCTTTGCAAACAGGAAAAGACAACTACAAAAATCACACTGGACACAACTTTAAATCAAGTAACCACATATAAAGTTACTGCATGTTCTCTAATGGGCTCCCATCTCTGCACAGGCTGCCTCTACACTGCGCTGAGTGAATTTAGAGCTGAGAATTCCACCTCTCCACGAATTCGCCATTTACCATTTTTAATTCACACTTATGAACCCAGTGAATTTGACAGACGGTAGTATGGAAAAGTCAGATGAAGGACTTGCATCACGAAAATGGCCACATGTAAGTGGCTCTGAGGCCAGATAATGTAGGCAGCTGCATGTCATTCTGAGAAATTTTGCACACCTTAGTTAAGGTGACCATCGTGGCACTGTGGGATTCCACCAGATGTGCCTGATCTTGCCCCCTTCTGTGTCACTCTCATCTCTCTCCAGCATCCTTCCCTTCTCTTCTCCCTCTTTTCTCCTGACTCACAGGAGAAGCTCCCAATTATTTTACCTTCAGTAGACAGGGAATGTTCCCTCCTTGAAGTCTCGGCATCATTCACCAAGGCTATATCCAGTAAAGAATTCTCCCTCTGGAAGAAATTCTTGTGCAAACTATAATCATACTTTCAAAATATTCTCTTTTCTGCCACATAACCCTAATTCAAAACATGAACAAAAAGGTTAGTGTATTATTAAAAATTTTTATAATGTGATTTATTGATTACATATGAATTTCTATAATTGTAGGATTATACAATGAATTTTTTCTTTCTAGCTGTCAGAATGTTCAGAAATTAGTCTTGTTACCAAAAATGCCAACACTGAGTAGCGAGAAATATTGCTTAATAGATGCAATTTTCAAGCAAATGATTCACCTGAAATGGATGGCCAGGTGTACAACTTTGTGCTTATTTTGCTTGAACAAATTGCAGGACCTGATGGCGCCCCTCAAACCTTTGGAGAGAATATCCAAGTGTGGGTGGAATTCATCTTAAGGCGGAGGAATAATGTGGCACCAGTGTTCTGAGTTGGAGAAAAGCTGAAAAGTCACTGGAGGTGGCTGTGGTCAGGAAGTGACACTGGGTGATACCACTCAGTCTCTCTTTTATCTCTGTCCAGGGAGACTGTCTGGATATTAGCCTAAGACACTCAGGAAATGAAGTTCAGAGATGAACCAAAAACATAGGCCACACTTCAAGGATACTCACCAAATATTACAAATGCTGATAGGAAAACCCCTTCCTTACCTTGAGACTAATACAGTGCTGATTCGGTCTAGATAAAAACACTGTTTATAAGGTCCAAAACAGCTGTCCCATTGAGGGCATGTTCAACCCTCCACTATCCCTGGTGTAAATCCTTTCTGGCTTTAACAATTCGAGGGTTGTGGCTTACAGGAAATCTTCCCATTAATAAGTTCTAATTTCATTGCAAGGGAACCACAGGGAAATAAAATCTTCATTGTTGCAGCGGAAACATAGCAAGTTACTTATGTGAGTCATCCTAGATCTTCATTTAAAATCATGATCGAACACCAAGTCTTGCCAGGTATTATATGAAAATAATCAACAAATAAAACCTTCGCTTCTCTATCTTCATCAAGATGAACAAATAAGACAATTTCCAAGAATAGATTAAGAGACTTAAAATTATTTTTAAAGAAAAAATGATAATCCTAATTAACAATGGGCAAATCTAACATTGATGAAAATATGCTGTAAAAGTTGAAAGATAGGACATGATGAAATTTAGAATAGAGTTATAAAACAAAAGTTTTAGATGGTTTGAAAAATCAAAGGATAGAGTAAATATAAGAGGAAACATTACAAAGTTTCTAAAAATATTGGTCACAAAGAAAAAGTAAAGATAAAACAGGAAAAAGGACCACTACTTGATAGATATTCATACGGCCAAAGTCTACCCAATGCAGTTCCATAAGAAGTAAACAGAAAATGGAAGGGAAGAAAGCCAGGGGGAAAAACATTTAAAGGAAAATAGTTTTGCTGTAGAAAGACAGGAGTCTTCAGATTAAAAGACATATAGATCAGACACTTGGAAAAATAAATATTAAAAGACATAAGCTCTTGATGAAATCGCAAGACAAAGAAATGTTTGCAGACTTTGTGTAGAAGCCAGTGTATTTCATATGAGTGTAGCCAAGGAGTAGGGGGAGACTTGGAATGTGTGTGCATATACCACTTCCCAAGAATAGAAACTGGAACGATGCAGCGATGTATTGTGGTTATCAAACTGGTTCAAAGGATTTATGGTATTTAGAAGAATAGGAATGTTAAACGCCTTGCAATGCTGGAGACAGCACAAGAGGAATTATCCATTTGAATATCAATTGCTCCTAAATGTGAAACTCAGCCAGTTTAGGCAAACAAAGGTAAATATAGTCATCTCTCCAAAGATTTGATAAATATTTTCCATTGTAGTATCTATATCAAAAAACTACATAATAAGGGCTTTAAATTATTAGCCATTATTCTAAAATGAAAGATAGTAAACATATGAACAGCAACTATTGCAGAGGAAACATAGCACATAACTGATATGAGTCATCTGCCTATAAGCAGCTTTCCAAAGATTACTCTTACAGGAGGTAACTGAGCAAAACCAGGCATCTAGCACTGATCCCAAGCTCACATCCTTTCAAAATAAAAATGCAGCTTTATATCGTCACATAAAATAATCACATACACCACACAGTATGTAATTTACACCAAGATGTAAGGAGCTCTAGGGGCTTAGATATCAATTCAAACTTCACTTAATAGATTTGAACTTTCACTCCTTTTTGTCTTAATGAGAAGGCAAGTTCAGTAGTGCCATCCTGAACCATAAGGTTAGAAGCTTCGTGATCTTCTTGGAGTGTTAGTTTTAAACCTAATTACCCCACACAGCAGGCCCTGTCCAAACACCCCTGACTCCTGATGCTCTCCTTCTTCCTGTCCTTTACCCAAATGGATTCCCTTTGACCTTTCAGCAAAGCAAAGTAAAAGGAAATGGCATGGTGTGGAAGGCTTTTTATCTCCCCAAAAGTAAACCTGACAGCAAGTTTGTTCCCCCATTCAGGATAAACCTGCCTTGGCAATCTAAAGCAGAGATCCCTAATCTTTTTGGTACCAGGAACCAATTTCATGGAAAACAATTTTTTTTTTTTTAGATAGGGTCTCACTTTGTAGTTCAGGCTGGCCTTGAGCTAGCTATGTAGCCAAGGCAAGCTTCAAACTCAGCAGTTCTCCTGCCTCTGCCTCTGCCTCCAAAGTGCTGGGATTACAGGCATGAGCCACCACACCCAGCATTGTGGTACGTGGTACTGTTTGCTGGTGGGCGTGAGTCACTGTGCCCTGTATTGTTGTTGTATGTGGTTAATGGGGATCAAACCAGGGACCTTGTGTTTGCTAGGCAGGTGCCAGAACCATTGAGCTAAATTTCTGGCCCAGAAAACAATTTTTCCACAGACAGGGAACAGGAAAATGGATGGTTTGATGATGAGTCAAGTGCATTACATTAATTCTCCTCTTTATTTCTACTGTTGTGACATTATTATACAGGAGACTCCACCTAATGTTAATCTGTATTTGCAGCCATACTCCAATGCTAACATTATCACCTCAGCTCCACCTCAGATCCCCAGACATTAAATTCCTATAAGGATCATGCAACCTAGATCCTTGGTATGCAAAGCTCACCAGAGGGTTCAAAACCCTATGAGAATCTGTTGCTCATCTGGTAAAAGGCAGAACTCAGGCAGTAGTACAAATAATGGGGAAGGGCTATAAATACAGATGAAGCTTTGCTTGCTTACCCGTTGGCAACCCCTGATCAGGTATTGAGCTACCCTGTGTCCCCCTGCTCTATAATTACCTCCTTAATCTACCTTTTAAAATATTTTAGCATTGAAAAGTTTTCTAGACTTTAACACTTAAATTATTTTACTACAGACATTTTTCCAAGGATGCGCCTTTATGATTTTATGTTGTTTTGGTGGCTAATTCGAGTCTGACTGAGGGAATATTTCAGACCTAAAACAACAGTCCTCGCCTATTGCCCTCTAGAGTGCTAAGTGTAACAACAAACATGTTTTACTCAATCTATAAATAATAGTATTTTCTCAATGATTGAAGCAATTATTCTACATGACTGTCATTTAGTAGTTCCAAGAATGTTTTAATTTGTTTCTCCTCATCTGGTGTATTGAAATAAATTGTTTAGCTATGATACTTCATAAACTGACATGTATTTACTTTGTATCTCCAATTACATTTCAATTAAGGAACCTTATAATTATCTTATACCAACCAGCCAAGAACAGAAATACCTCATATTGAATCATACTTAGACTAATAATGAGACCCTCAAGGTTTGGCACTTATGTTTATCTCAGATAGGCTTCCAGAAATTGCGATGATTATCCACATTCCCCAACCATCTTGAGTCTGTAAGATTTGAAGGCTAATCATGTGGGAGCAAGGTTTTTGCAAGAGCTACGGCATCTGCTTCAAGTCCTCAGTCAAAATCAGACTACAAAGGCAGATGAAAATGAGAGAAAAATTTTTACTAAATATTTCCAATAATCAAAATGAGTGAAGTTTCATGGGAAGGAAAAGTTAATTTTCTTTAACATCAGTTAAATATAATTTACACCTTTTGCCATCTGCATGTTTGATCTGTTACTATAGTAATATATTAGATTTTCTTACCTTTCAAGTGAGAATAAGCACTCCCAAAACTTTATGTGAAATAGTTTATGCTCTTGGATCCTTTCCCTGATTTAACACACAACAGTGGCAATACCAAAACAAGCTGTGTTTTTATTTGAGTTGTTCTAATGTCCGAGCACCATAAGTAAATACTGAAGTATTTACTTAAGCAAGTAGGGTTTTAAGTAGGATAAAGAAAAGTGAGTCAAAGCAAAGTAGGAGCAGTTAGAGACAGTATACATAATTATTAAATATGGTTCATGATGGAAAATATAGATCTAGTCAACTATCCTAACAATCTAATTCTTTTTATAAATATCTGGACCCTAGTAAAGTATGTTAGAGCCCTCCACTTTAAAATAAAAAGGTGTGCATTGAAAAAGAAATATAAAAATCTCACAGAATGAGAAATTGCTATACCAAAGTCCTAAAGTAATACATTCAAGTTCAGGCCAAATTTGCACCGTATCTAAATAAAATTTTGAAATTGTATTAATTTTAGCTGTAGACACTATTATTCAAATGACCTTATGTTTCAGTTCTACTTGTACGTATCTTGTTCTTTTTCTAGGACAGAGGCAAACATACCAAGTTGAATGTAAAATAAGTCCTGATTTTTATTAAATAATAAATCTACCTGGAATACTTTGGGAGTAACTTCAGGTCTTTGAGAAAAAAGATCTCCCTAACTCTAAATTCTCTTTTCTATCTTCACAACCTTCTCCCAAGGTTCTAGGTGTTATGATTTCATGGTCATACTGATAAGTACATACAGCCCTCCAGAAAAAATTTTATATTCTGGACTGTCAAAAACAGATTTCAGATTCAGTAATTCATTAGGTGCAATAAATTTAGATAGTAAAACTATAATATAAAATTAAACATTCCATGTTCATAAAGGATTAATTTTATTTTTTAACATTAAAAAGTAAAATTTATATATATTCTTTTTTTAAAAATTGATTCTATTCTTACTTTGCAATACAAGGATTGAACTCGGGCCCTTGTGCTTCCAAAGTAGGCATGATACCATTGAGATAAATCCCCAGCCCTTCATACATTTTTATATATACATCATAATCACAATCATCATTCAAAATCTGTACCAGTATGTGACATGACTTCTCATTTTTTCCTATTCCCCTGCCCACTCTACAAACCCCATGTCCCCAATATACATAAGCTTTGTTTCCTTTTCTTAACCACCAAAATTTTTCTTTCCCTTTTTTATTTACCTCTACCCCACCTTTTGCCTTAGAATATTTTCTATTTCACAATACCTATCCTAGATTTTATATATATATATATATATATATATATATATATATATATATATTTTTTTTTTTTTTTTTTTTTTTTTTTTTTTTTTTTTTTTTTTTTTTTTTTTTTTTTTTTTTTTTTTTTTTTTTTTTTTTTTTGGTGGTACTGGGGATTGAACTCGACCCTTTGTACTTCCAAGGTAGGTGCGGTACCACTTGAGCTAAATCCCCAGCCCCACTATCCTAGATTTTAGAACTCATTTATATCTTCAGTTTCTCATACCAGAGAAAAGATACAGTATTTACACATCTGTGACCTATTTCACTTATGAGAACTTATGTTCTCAAAGTTCATCCATTTGAGTATAAATGACTCAAATTTATCATTCTTTATGGCAGAGTGATACTCCATTTTATATATAAAAAAATCTTCTTTATCCAGTCACCAGTTGATGGACATTTGGGTTGTTTCTAAGATTTAGCTATCACAAACTGAGTTGCTATCAACATGGGTGCATATATGTTGCTGTGAAATGAATCTTTTAATTCTTCCATGCATATACCTAGTAGGGGAACAGCAGGGTCAAACGGGATCTCTAATCCTAGATTTTTGAGGTATCACCACACTGATCTCCACAGTGGCTGTACAAGTCTACATTCCCACCAATAGTGGAGAAAGGTATCTTTCTCCCCGCAGCCTCACCAGCATTTGTTGTTAGTTGATTTTGTGATAGCATCCATTCCTTGTGGAGTGAGATGAAATCTCAGTGTTGTTTTCATCCGCATCTCTCAAGTGACCAGTGATGTTTAGCATTTCTTCATATGTTTCTTAGCTGCTTTTGAGTCTTTCTCTGAGAAGTATTCATTCATTTCAGATGCCCACTTTTGAACTGGGTCTTCAAATTTCGGGGGCTGGTTTTAATAAATTACATTATTTCATTTAATCTCACAAGGTCTGTGTTATCTCTCTTTCCAGAAGCTCAGAGAAATTAACTTTTCTACCATTTGTCAGCTGGAAAATGGTATGATGTGAGTTTAAATCTAAGTTTGTAATCCTTCTGGTCATGTTGTTCCATCCTTTCACTTTAAGATCCCTTGAAAGACTTCAAGTTTCTGCAGATAACTCACAACCAGCCTTTCTCACCCTTCCTTCCCTTCCTTCTTCCTTCTTCCTTTCCCCTTCCCTTCCCTTCCCTTCCCTTCCCTTCCCTT
>PVIC010054999.1:0-11367 GCA_004025085.1 Thryonomys swinderianus | reverse complement strand
ATCCTTTCAAAGAACCAACTCTTTGATTCATTGATTCTTTGTATTGTTCTCTTTGTCTCCACCACATTAATTTCTGCTCTGATGTTTATAATTTCCTCTCTAGTACGTGCTTTGAGTTGGTTTTGCGTTTCTTTTTCTAATTGTCTGAGGTTCATCTTTAGATTGTTTATTTCAGTTTGCTCTATTTTCTGAGTGTAGGCATTCACTGCTATGAATTTCCCTCACAGAACTGCTTTCTTTGTGTCCCATAAATTCCTCTATGTTTTGCTGGGGTTCTCATTTCCTTGTAGAAACTGTTTAATTTCTTCTTTAATTTCTTTTGTGGCCCATTGGTTGTTTAACAGTGTGTTGTTCAATTTGCATGTGTTTGTGAGAGACTTGAAATTTCTTCTGCTATAGAGTACCAGTTTCAAGGCACTATGGTCTGATAGTATGCAAGGGATAACTTCAGTTCCTTTGCATTTACTTAAGCTTGTTCTTTGGACTAGAATACGAAGTATTTTGGAGAATGATCCATGAGCAGCTGAGAAGAAGGTATATTCACGCTTCTTTGGGGAAAAATTCTGTAGGCATCTAATAAGTCTATTTGCTCAAAAGTTTGATTTAGCTGAAGTATTTCCTTACTGAGTCTTTGTCCAGTTGATCTGTCCATTTGTGACAGTGGAGTATTAAAGTCCCCTACTACTATTGTGTTCATAGTTAACTGGCTTTTCATGTCCAGTAATGTTTGTTTTATATAGTTGGGTACATTAGAGTTCAGTGCATAAATATTTATCATTGTTATTTCTTTCTCTTGGATAGTTCCCTGTATGAGAATATAGTGACCTTCTTTATCTCTTTTAATCAGTTTAGGTTTGAAATCTATTTTATTTGCAAGCAAGATAGCCACTGCTGCTTTTTTGCAGTTTCCTGTGGCATGAAGGATTATTTTCCAACCTTTTATTTTCAGTCTATGGGTTTCCTTCTGAATTACGTGTGTTTCCTGTATGCAGCAGATTGTACGATCTTGCTTCTTGATCCAATCTGCTAGCCTGTGTCTTTTAATTGGCCCACTGAGTCCATTGACATTAATGGTTATGACTGATATGGACATATTCAGAGCTGCCATGTTTCCCTGTTCTTGGTTCTTTTCTTCTTTGCTTTTCTCCGTTTCTATTTAGTTTCTTGTGTGCCCCCAATGAATTCACTCTCCTGGGTCTGTTGGGTACTGAATTTTCTGTGTTTTTTTCCAAGATGTTCTTCAGAATGTTTTGGAGTGCAGGTTTCGTATTTTTGAAGTTTTTCTGGTGTTGTTTATCATTTAAGTATCTTATTTCCCCATCTATTCTGAAATATAGTTTTGCAGGATACAATATTCTTGGTTTGAGGTTGTTTTACTGCAATGCTTGAAATACTTCTGTCCATGCTCCCCTTGTGTTGAGTGTTTGTGTTGAAAAGTCTGCTGTGATCGTAATGGACTTCCCTTTGTAGGTGATTTTCTTCCTTCTCTCACTGCTTTCAGTATTTCATTCTTTTGTTTTGCATGTGGAACCTTTATAATTATATGTCTAGGTGTAGATATTTTTATGTCACAGCATGTTGGAGTCTGATACGACTCATTTATCTGTATTTCTATTTCTTTTCCTGTGAAGTTTTCTGTTGTTATCTCTGACAATAGCTTTTTAAAATATCTTTTACACTGTCTCCTGCTTCCTCAGTAACTCCAATCAGTCTTATATTATTTTTATTTGAGTCCTCTAGAAGCTGTTGGATGGATTTCTCATGGTCCCTTGCTCTTTTCCATAGATTATATCTTTCCTGCTCATTGGCTGCTATGCTGTCCTCAAGTCGGAGATTCAGTTCTCTGCTTCATTCTTCCTACTTTGCAAGCTTTCTTTCTCCTTCATCATTCCCTGGAGCTCTGCTTAAAGCTGTTTAAAAGGTTCTATTGCTTCTGCTATCTTGGATTCTATCATCTCACTGATCTCTTCTTTAATGATGTCTTCCACTGTGGACAGTATCCCTGTTTTGATCTCAGAGATGAGTTCTGATTTCCATTTTACTAGATCTGCTTTAGTTACCATCTCCAAGAGTCTTGGTGTTTGAGTTTCAGTTTGCCATATTTCCCTTTTCTCTGAATTTCCCTGTGGTGGTGATCTCTGTGTCCAGTTTTTTGTGTATTTTCTCATTTCCAGTCTTCTGTTGTTACTAATGCTCTTCTTTGCCTGACGACAGGGCAATGCTTGTTGCAGGTCTCTTTCTACTATTTGGTACCCTTTGGATGTGGCACTTTCCTGGGGGGGGGGTCCTCCTTGGATCTATAATGACCCTTGAGAGTTCTCAGTTCTGACACATAATGGGAGATATTTGAGCAGAACAATCACATCATGTTTGTTACCATAATACAATAAATGCCAATATCAGTATTAAACACAGTAAATAAGATAAAAAGTTCTGTTAAATTTTATTCTGAAGATTTTGAGCTTATGAGTTATCTCTATGTCCATATGCCAAAATTTAGAATTAATCATTAATGTGTATACAACATGTAGATTGTAAATATATCCCCCAATCCCTTTGGGGATAAGAGATCAGTGGGGAATCAGGGAGGTAGTGAGACAGGAGGAGAATGAAATAGGGATAGCAGGTTTAGGAAGGTCACCTATACCCTAGAACTTCACATATATCAACGGGTAATAGAGGATAAAGAAGAGTATATAAAACAGTACCAACTGTATGCTGTAAGACCGTTGGAGACTTTGCACACCTTCTTATAATAATACAGAAAAATTAATAGGGCAGCCTAAGAGTCTTTATTTCTCGGTGTTGCTTGTGACAGGAAGATAGGAGAGGTTGTGCGGACAAGAGGTGAATAGAGGGATCTAGGAGTAGGAACTAGATTCCTATTTATTTATTTGTTTGTTTGTTTATTTATTTATTATCTTGCCAGGTTTCTCAGCGTGTCTCCAGGAATGCACCTCCTGTGGAGACACACAGGAGATGGCTCTGGCTCCTCTGTATCCTTGGTCCTCAATACACAGCTCCAGGGTTGGCTTGGGGCCAGCCGGAGGCCCTCATTCCTTGTGGTGGGGATGGCGCCTGGGGTCTGTACCTGACTCCTCACTGCACAGCTCTGGGGTGGTGCGGGCCGGTGGGCAGGCTTCAGTTTTCTGCTGCCAATGGAAATGGAATGGTGCCTGAGGTAGCCGAGTTTGTGCCACTCCTGTGTGCAGTGGGCTGTTGGGCGGCCCTCAGTCTGCTGGAAATGTAATGACACTCGGTGTAGCCGCGTCCAGTTTGCTCCTGGGTGCAGTGGGCCGGTGGGTGGCCCTCAGTCCACCAGAAATGGAATGGCACCCGGTGTAGCCGAGTCTGCACCATTCCAGGAGCAGTGGGCTGGTGGGCAGCCCTCAGTCCACTGGAAATGGAATGGCTCTGTTGTGCTTTTGTTGGGCTTTCCTTTATATGTGATTTCTTTATTTCCTGTAATTGTTTTTAATATTCTGTTTTTGTGTTGAATAGCTGGGATCTTGACCATAATATACTTTGGTGTACATTTTTTTTTTTGCTCAAATCTAATTAGACTTTTATATGCCTCACATAACTGTAAGTGAAAGCCTTTGTCTCTGCTTGGTAAAATTTTTGCCATTAATTCTGTGAACAGGTTCTTTATATCCTTGATGCTATCTCTTGCTTTTTCAATGATTCCAATCACATGATATTGTTCACTGTATCATTGAGCAATTGTTAGATTTATTTTTGTGGTAACTTGCTATTTTTAAAAAGCTTTTCTTTTCATGATTGATATCTGCACATCTATCTTCTTTATCTGCTATTCTATCCACATATTCATTAATTCTGCTGTGAGCACTTTCAATAGAAGTTTTAATTTGGGTGTCTAAATCTGTTTCATGGCTTACATTTTTTTCCTCTATGTGTTATTTATGGTTTCCATCTTTTCCTTAAGCTCCTATATCTTTAAATCTAGATTTACTCTAGGTTCCCTAAACTTGTCTTTGATTATCATCATTATTTCTTTAGTTATCTGAAAAATTATTTCTGATTTGTTTTATTTCTAGAACCTCATTTATCTGCTTTATTACTTCCATGGATACCATTTCAGAGAGTTCAGGTGTATTTGATTTGTTCTATGTCATTCTTCCTTGGATTTGCCTTGGGTGAGCTGGCAGCTTTTGCTTTCATTTTGCTTGCATGTCTTCTCAGCTTCATTTTTATTTTATTTTCTGCATTGTTGTTTGTACATTCTTCATCATAGTTAGCTTTAATACTAGTATAAGTACCCCTTTAGGAAATGACTACTTTTCAGAAATATCCTTTAGGTACAGCTAGTTTATGGCTTTTGAATCCTACCATCTCAATTTATTAGGAGTAAGAAATTCCTACCTATTTTGGTTAACCCTTAGTTCTTTGGTGCTGGACTATGCTAATGTCAATGAACCTCAGACAATCTCAATCTTTTTTTTTTTTTTTGAATAGGGTCTTGCTTTGTTGTTCAGGTGCCCTGAGCTCAGGAAAGCCTTGAACTCAGCAATCCTCCTGTCTCTGCCTCCCTAGTGCTGGGATTACAGGCCTGAGCCACCATGCACAGCACTGTGGTATGTGATATTGATTGCTGGTGGGCGTGAGTCACCACACACAGCATTGTATGTGGTTATCAGGATTGAACTCAGGACCTTGCACTTAAGGGGCAGGCGTCAGAACTACTGAGCTAAATCTCTGGCCCCACAATCTCAATCTTTACATAAAGAATGAACAACTGTTTAGGACAACTATATCACCTTAACTAAAGTAGTACAATCAGTAGTAACAATAGTATCAAACACAGCCTAGAAAATAACAGATTGTGGTCATTATTAATTTTCCACCTTTAAGCACTGTAATATGATTTATAGTTACATAAAAATCTAAAACAAACTAGAAAATCATGTATAGTAAATATATCAACTGAGAATACTCTCCAGGGAGCAGACAAAATGGACTGGTAGAAAAAAAATAGAGAAATAGAACAAAAAGATATTGGAAGCATGTATGAAGGGGAAAAGAAGACAGCCTCACCTTTTGGATACTTCTGAAAAAGACAGGAGAGAAACACAGAAGAAACAAAAACAACTATTTTAAAAAACAACTATTTTAAAAAACAACTAAGAACATTGTTCACACTCCTGAAATACAGCAGAATAAACAATAAAAAAAGAGATTTCTTGGTGAGTTCAAGACAGTGGTTATCCTCTGAGATCTATGGTTTTGGGTCCAATTTGTGAAATATCTCTCTGTCAATGGAAGCTGACAAAGCCCAGTTCCATATCATATGATCCCAGGACAACTGTCATGGGAATATACTAGAGTGCTACTTCAAATCCATAGAAGTTCAGGCTGATCCTAGTCTTTAGTTATCTGAGTTGTTTAGCTTGCAACAATATGGATATTTCTTGTAGGCCTTATCTTGGCTCCCCAACATAAAATTCTCCTAGGACTGCAGCCCACCCAAACACTGGGAGCTCCAAGATGAAATCAACTCATGGTTGCTCTGTTTCCCATATCCAGCTGTCCTCACCTCAAAAGGGTATCCAATCAGCTCTCTCCTTGGGTTGTTAGGACTGATGTTGCTGACCAGCCACTGCAGACTACAGCATCCACTCCACTGCTCCACTGGTGTGTTTATCCATGGAAGACTCCAGTGTTCTCCACTATCAGTGTATCTCTGTAGGCTTTGGCCTCCTCTCACAAGTCTATCCAGGAGTTAAGAAGAATACAGTTTATTAGAAAATTGGAAGTCAGGGAGAAACCTCAGTTTTCCACCTTCTTCTGCACTGAGATCTGTCACTTTGCTCTCAGTTTCTCTTTCTTTTCCCTTTCTTTGATAGTTCCATGTGAAACATATTTGGAATGCCAGATAATTGGTCAGGAATTTTACTAATTGGGACCAATAGGGTACCATTTGTTGATCTTGTTTGTCATGGTTTTATTCCCATTTTTGGTTTGGAGGAATATTGTCTCTTTTCCTAAAGTAGCACTTGTTTTCCATTCCCTTGGGCTCATTGTTGATTTGGCTTATGGCATACCAGGAAATAATTTAATGAAGATTTTAATTACCTAGGAATTATATGGCCCAGTTAATTGCCTTGATTACTTGATAATTCATTTGTAGACATTGTTTTAAGTTTGGAGAGAAATTCATTCATTTCATAAAATTTCCTGGTTTAGAGACCAAAGTTTAGTTTGTCAAGGCATGAAAATTTCTTAACTATGCAGTCTAATCATTACCTGCTCTTTGATACCTCTACTCTTCTACCTTCAGACAGGGACTTTACTTGTTTATGGTAATTCATCATTTTCTTTCTTGGTTGTATTCTGTTACTGTCTGGAGAAAATAAAATCCATAGGTTTATATTAAACCTTCTCACACATTTTCTTTTCCTCTCAAGGTTAGTAGAAGTCAATTCTCATTTTTTTTTCCATTTAGAAAATGTTCTGGATGATTTGAATAAGCAAACTTACCTTTTGCCTTTCTACACTATTGGAACACCTATACTTGACAATCATAGGCTGCATTCTGGACCACATTGCTTGTCTTTGGTAAACACAGAGCTTCTGTAAGCCCTAGAGTAACAGCTTTGAACTTCTTGATCCTCCTCAACTTGACCATGATAATATGAGTTGTTTTTTTCTTGTCCTTTGCCAGTGCTCCTCTCTTCAATTGTTTTATGGAATGAGGTCTTACCTTGCTCTGTTGAAAAGCCCTGGAATTTAAATGTTTGTCTAAAACTTACAACAAATCTAGTAAGCCATAGGGAAAAAGCACCCCACTGGACATTAGCTGTTCTCAGGCACCTAATACTGGATGAGGAAAAATATTGAATGGTGTTGTGTAGCGGCTTAAATTAATTTTATTTGGGGAACATTTTCTTATCTTTCTGGTTTCACCGAGTCAGTTTCTACTGCTATTTGGTAAAGAAGAAAAATGAGCTCTGAATTTTTACAAATCCTCAAGTTTAGACCCTTTTTAAGTTATTTTTGACAGTGAACCTTGTTCTTCTTTTTAACTTTTTTATTTTAATTCTTGGTAAGGTAACTGAGCTGAGTGAGACCATTTGGATTTGACAGAGAGATTTATCACATCTTTTTTATCTGATTTTTGACTCTTGGACTTCTCTTATTTAATTTTTTTTAGTTATTTATTTTTTTAGTTCTTTTGAGCTTCTATAGTGGCACACTAGAATATGCCTAGAAATATAAACTGAGACTATAAGCAGTGTTTTGCTGTGACATGCCAGATATCTGCAAGGATGGTAGCTGAGTTACAACAGAATCAACCTGATCCCTGAGGGCATCAATGCTGGCTGACTGCACCACTCAAACTCTCAAGCCAACACATTATGATTCAGTTTGGCACATATCCTTTGTTTTAAAAAAAGAGAAATAAATATGTTAAGAAATGAGGTATGTGAAAGATCTCTATTGGAGTTTATGTCTGTATCATCACTAAGACCTTAAGAAGAATCCAAATTAGCTGCTCTAAATGATAGCTGTAATCCTATGCCAAAAATATTCCCTTATAATGGTAATACCAATTAATAAATGTATCTAAAAGTGCACTGTGCTTTTTAAAAATTGGGTTTATTGATACATTATAGGTATACAATAATGTTACATTTATCATTGAGAAGTTGTACCAGTACATGACATATCTTGATTTTATTTATTTATTTATTTGTTTATTTGTTTGTTTGTTTATTTATTTATTTATTTATTTATTTATTTATTTTTTAGAGACAGGGTCTCGCTTGTAGTTCAGGATGGCCCTGAGCTCACTATGTAGCACAGGCAAGCCTCAAACTCAGCAATCCTCCTGCCTCTGCCTCCCTAGTGCTGGGATTACAGGCGTGAGCTACCTCACCTAGCTATATTTTGATTTTTATTGTTTTCCATCCCCTGCCCTCCCTTCAAACCCTCAACCCCCTATATATATATTTTTTTTTATTGTAATTTTTTATTTCCCTTCTTTGCTTTCCTCTGCCCCTTTCCCTAGTTCTCCTTCATCTTTGAAAGTTTTATTCCTATTTCCCAATAGCAGCACAGTATGTAACATCTATATTTTGGAAATAGCCCAAAAGGCCATCACCTAGTGATTGAATAGTGAAGATGTTTGTAATAAAATGAAGTAATACATAGTCATAAACAAAGATAAACTTGAGACATTTATAGTTAAATGGATGCATCTTGAGGCCATACTCATAAGTGAAATAAATAGGACACAGCTGGATAAATACCATATTGTTTCTCTACTGTGAGAAACTGAAGGTGTAAATGAAGTCCGCAATGCACTGTGATTCAATGTAGTTGTAGATTTGTTCTGTATATTTTCTTGTCTGTGTGCCTATTAATCTGTGTTTAAAACGACTGGTTTAATTCTTGTGTGTTCTTTTGCTTGTTAGTCTGTTTATGCTGATTGACTGAATGAAAGCTGCAGGAACATTCCCACTAACCTAGTCACAGCATCTCTGGAATCTGAAATAAAGAGACCAATTATCCTCTTAGTTCACTTCAGATAGTGCTGAGCACAGGGGACATAATGAAGGTATCAGGGATGACTGACTCAAGGATGCTCAGTGGTTTCACAAAAAATCACCTTGGAAACACATACCCCACTCCAAGATTAGATGGAATTGTGGTAACTCATCAAGAAGATGCCATGTTCTGAGAAAAATCCAACCTTTTGGCACGTGGGACTTTCCAAGACACATAAAAGAATATACCTAGTTTATTGGTGATGTACTGGGAAGAAATGTGTACATAAATGTGGGATCCAGGGGAAAAGAACATAACTAGGACCTTTGGATTTAGGTTCTAGTCTCCTGTGAGTTGATGGCACACAGTAAAATAATATGAGGCTTAGAGAAACTGAGCTTGGGCATGATCCATGCTACTCTGGGTAGCAAAAGACCCCAGGCCACAGCCTGCCATAAATTTTATTCAGCACCTCTCTAGTAACAAAAATGTAACAAAGACTCAGAAGGCAAGGTAAACACCGGCAATGGATCAGTTCCACCTTGAGGCATCACAGCATGTGGGATGACCAGAGCCCTTGTTGTTATCCAAGGTGAAGATGAGCTGAGTGCAAAGTCGCAGGCAGAGTGGAAGGGCATTCCAATTATTCTTCCCAAACAGGATTATTTTGTATCATAATTAAGTCCAAAGTCTTTCTGCAGGGAGTACTGGTCAGTTTTGACCTTCTAATTATTTCTCCCAGAAAAGTTTTTTCCCAACATATCTCCCCTTCTTTTTATTTTATGTAAGAGTATTTTTATGGAAAAGCAAGCACACCCAACAATGGCTTGTCCCTACATCAGAACCCCTAATATGCTTAACTGAATTAAATATGTAAAAAGTTGTTATATTTACTGATATCTCTAGCTGGAGTTAGAGGAGAAAGGGTGCAGGTATCAATCAACTGCTTGGATCTGAGGAGTGTTGACGTAGAGAAGACTGCAGACAGGGACCACTTCTAGGGAGCTGATTTAGTAAGCCTTCAATGAAAACCATGTTGTAAATTAGCACTAAAATCTGTTTATAAAGTCTATCTGACAGATATTAGTGAAACAAAAATGTCTAGCACTTTAGTTGTCATATGTATGATTACTTAGAATTTGGTAATAAGTACAATATAGTACCAATCAATAGTAATAAGCAAGTAAAATTCTTTTGTTTTCTTATACTTTTCACTGGATGCTTAAGAACAAGTTATAGTGAGACCTATATCAAATAAAATTAATCTTTCTTATCTAACAAGATCAAACAAGTCTCTGCAGGCAGTATCTTGGAATCTCGCAGAGTCTTCCAGCTCTTCTGTTAGTGTCAGACATCACAATGTCATGGCCTCGCTTGACCATATTGCTTTTTGCAAAAGCATGGGAGATTTTGTTGTGTTTTGTTTTTATTCTCCAGGTGACATTCCCTTGACACACTTTTATAGAATTGTAGGGTCTCTTGGAGAAGTTTCTTCCCAACTTGGATCTTTAGTAGATGTGTTTGACCTTGGAGGGCCAGGCCAAAATAATATCTGCCTTTTTCACCCAGTTACCATTTTAGTTCTGGTCTCTTGGACTTTAGTTGTTAAACACCCAGGAGAGGAGATCAGAAGCATAGCATATGCAATTGGTGTACTGAACTCAACGATTTAATCTATCTGTATAGAAAGTATGTAGGGATAAAAACATATGGGGCTATTACAGTTGTTATTCATGGTCCTTTTAGTGGTTGAGTAACTGTCTAATGTTAATAGAAAAGGGCCTTAACTAAAGAACTATATATAATATTTTAACATCACAATTGTGGCATTATCCTCATGCTGCACCTAAATATACCTCTACTATAAAATAGCCATTAGATGTACCTACTTCCCAAAAACTGTAAGGCAAATATCCAAATCAAAAGATGAATACTATACACAATGTTTGAAGACCTGTACAATTATGGAGCAGAAGTACATCTTATACACTAGTAAAGTAGCAGTAAAAAAATATTACAATTATATTAAACCTTGTATCCTTCAATGTAGTTTTGTACCAAACACATCTTTGCATTAACACACACACCTTCTTTTTGTTTTTTGTTGAAATTAATGGTTTGAAGATGACCAATGTAAACACGTCATAATGCATTCAGAATTTTACCAATATAAGCATTTTATAACAACATTTTTAGAGCTTAAACCTGTAATGTGACCAGTGTAAACAATTGGCTATGATAGTGAGGTAATGTTTTTTTTGGTGAGTTTACCCTAAGGCTGTGAAAATATTGGTGATTCCACTAGTGAACAAAGACCAGAATAATTATGTTCTGGTCAGCTGCTCCTCTGTTCACTAAGGGGAGATCTATTTAGCAGTTTCCTCAGCTTCAATAGTTTTTATTCAAAAGAAAAGAATTTTTATTTTCATAATTTGGAAAAAACAGATTTTGGCAATAAATACACTGCCTATAGCGGATAAAACCTGTTTGGATTATTGTAATCAAGGGAAAGCATAGTATTTTTTTCAAATAAATTTAAGCATCACTAGCAACTTGTGTAAAGAAAGGTATGCCTTTAATAACATTTATCTGAAGGTTAATTATGGGTGCATATCTTGTAGGAAAATTTTTAAAGATTAAGAGCAAAAGAAAAATTATTTGAGTTCAAACAAAGCAATTAGACAAGTTTTACAACTGGACAAACAGATAAACAGACAAACATATAAGACAATCTATAAAATTAGAGTGCACTGAAATATATTTGGCCAAGCTGAACTATAATATTTTTGCATACATATATATGCAAATAATATAAATAAAATAAATAATAATAAAAATAAACAATAAACAAACAATAAA
>PVIC010054998.1:0-11376 GCA_004025085.1 Thryonomys swinderianus | reverse complement strand
ATATATATATATATATATATATATATATATATATATATATATATATATATATATATATATCTTGTTTCTTATTCCCATTGTCCTGGCTTCAACCTTACAGCTCCTCATATACATAAGCTTTGTTTCTGGTTTTTCCCTTTTAACATCAAAGTTTTTTCTTTCCTTTTCTTTCCCCTGCTCCCAACCCAGTTGCTATCTCCCTTTGAAAACTTTATTCATATTTCCCAATACCTGTCATAAGTTTTGGACCTCATTTATACATTCAGTTTCTATTTCCTTTTTTTCCTTTATCGGTACATTGTATATACACGCACAATCACACTCAATATTGGAAATTTTTACTAGTATATGACACAATTTAATTTTCATTTTTTCCCATTCCCCTAACCAATCCACAACCCTCCCAAATACATAAGTGTTGTTTCCCTTTTTTAGCATCACAATTTTTCTTTACTCCTCATTACTCGGCACTCCACTACATTCCCCTTTGAATAATTTCTATTTCACAATATCCATCATACATTATAGAACTCATTAATGTCTACAGTTTCTCATACCAGACAAAAGATATATTTACCCATCTGTGACCTATTTATTTCACTTAAAAGTATGTCCTGAAGGTACAACAATTTGAGTATAAATAACTCAAACTTACCCTTCTTTAAGGCACAGTGATACTCCATTTTATATGAAAAAAGAAACACATCTTTTTTATCCAGCCTAGAGTTGATGGGCATTGGGTTGTTTCCAAGATTGAGCTATCATCAAATGAGCTGCTATGAACATGGGTGCACATATGTCAGTATGATATGATTCTTCTAATTCTTTTGTGTGTATTTCTAGCAGAGCAATAGGGTCAAATGGGACCTCTAATCCTAGTTTTTTGAGGGATCTCCACACTGATGTCCATAATGGTTGTACAGTCTATATTCCCACAAACAGGGGAGAATGGTTCCTTTTTTTCTGCAGCCTCATCAGCATTTGTTGCTGGCTAATTTTGAGATAGCAACCATTCTTTTTTTTTTTTTTTTTCTTTTGAGACAGGGTCTCGCTTTGTAGTTTTGTCTGGCTCTCAGCCCACTATGTAGTCCAGGCAAGCTTCGAACTCAGCAATCCTCCTGTCTCTGCCTCCCAAGTGCTGGGATTACAGGTGTGAGCCACCACGCCCAGCTAGCAACCATTCTTTGTGGAGTGAGATGAAATCATAGTGTTGTTTTCATGCGCATCTCTCGAATGACCAGTGATGTTGAGCCATTCTTCATATGCTTCTTGGCTGCATTTATTTCTTTCTCTGAAAAGTGTCAGTTCATTTCAGATGCCCATGTTTGAATTGGGTTTTTAAATTTTGGGAGTAGACTGATTTTTTTAAAGCTCTTTATATATTTTATATAGAAGGCCTTTGTCTGAGAGACAGTTAGTATTCTTTCCCAATTTGTTATCTTTTAGCTCTACTGATGGTTTCTTTTGCTGTGCAGAAGCATTTGAATAAAAAGAGATCCCATTTGTTTATTTCTTCTGCTGGTTCTTATGTTATAAAGGTTTTGTTCTTAAAGTCTTTCCCTAAGGCAATGTCTCCAAGAGTTTACCTAATCTATTTTGCAGCAGGTTTAGTGTTTCTGTATTAACATTTAAGTCTCTAATTCACTTTGATTGTAGTTTTGTGCATGGTGACATAGATAGGTCTAGCTTTAGTTTTGGGCAGGTTAAAACCAAGTTTTCCAGCACCATTTATTAAAGAGGCTATCTTTCCTTCACTGAGGTTATTTGGCCCCTTTGTCAAAGATGAGGTGGCACAGTGTATCTGAAGTTGATTCTGAATTTTCTAATCTATTCCATTGATCCTTGGGTCTGCTACTTTGCCAGGAAAACACTGTTTTAATCACAGTGACTTTATAGTAAAGTTTCAAATTGGGGATCATAATATCCCCCCACCATGTCGTTGTTCCTTAGAATTGCTTTTGCTATTCTAGGTCTTTGGTGATTCTAGATGAATTTTTGGATTATTTTCTCTAGATCTGTGAAATATGCTGTTGTGATTTCAATCAGGACTGCCTTGCATCTATATAGTACTGTGGGAGTATATCCATTTTGACAGTGTTGGTTCTTCCTACCCAGGAACAAGGGATATCTTTCCATTTTCTGATAACTTCTATGTCCTTTCTCAGAGTGCTATATTTTTCAGAGTAGAGGTCTTTCATCTCCTTTGTTAGATTGATTCCTAGATATTTCATTTTTTGGATGCTATTATGAAAAGGGATCGACTCCCCAATTTCTTTTTCAGTGAGTCTGTTGCTTGTGTATACAAAGGCTATTGATTTTTCAGCATTGACCTCATATCCAGCTACAGCACTAAATTTGGGAATTAAATCTAGCAGTCTTTTGTTGAGTTTTTTGGATCCTGTATATGTCATCAGTGAAAAATAACAGTTTCACTTCTTCCTTACCTATCTTTATTCCTTTTATTTCTTTGCCTTGCCTAATTGCTGTGGCTAATGTTTCCAGAACTATATTGAACAAGAATGATGACAGTAGAAATCTTTGTTTTGTTCCTGATTTTAGGGTGAAAGTTTTCAGTTTTCGACCACTTAGGATGATGCTGGCTGTTGGTTTCTTGTAAATAGCTTTTATTAGTTTGACATAAAATCCATCTAGTCCAATTTTCTGTAGGGTTTTCATCATTAATGGGTATTGGATTTTGTTGAATGCTTTTTCTGTACCTATTGAGAAAACCATATGGTTTTTGTTCTTGAGTCTTTTAATATAGCATATTACATGTATTGATTTACATATGTTAAACCAGCCTTGCATCCCTGGGATAAATCCAAATTGATCAGGGTGTATGATTTTCTTGATAACACTCTGTATTCTATTTGCCAGTGTGTTATTGAGATTTTTGCATCAAAATTCATTGAGTAGATTGACCTGTAGTTCTCTTTTTTGGTTGGGGTATTCTCTGGTTTTGGAATCAAGGTAATGGTTGGTTCCAGTAATGAATTTGGGAGTACTGCTTCCCTTTCATTTTCATTAAAGAGTTTGAGAAGTATTGGCATTAACTCTTTTTAAAAGTTTTATAGAATTCTGCAGTGAAGCCATCAGGACCAGGGCTTTTCTTTGTTGGTAGGTTTTATTACTTTTTCAATTTTACAGATCGATATTGGGATATTTAATATTTCTCTTTTTCATTTAACTTTGCAAGTTCATATGTGTCTAGGAATTTATCCATTTCTTCTACATTTTCCATTTTACTGAAACACAGATTTTCAAAATATGTGTTTATTATCCAGTGGACTTCCACTGGATCAGTGGTAATTTCCCCTTTTCATTGCTAATAGCATAGATTTAAGCCTTTTCCTTCTTTTGTTTGATAAATCTGGTTAAGGTCTGTCAATTTTGTTTATCCTTTCTTAGAATCAACTCTGTTTCATGGATTTTTTTTTGGTATTGTTCTCTTGGTCTCCATTGGATTAATTCCTGCTCTGATCCTTATAATTTCCTTCCTAGTATGAGCATTGGGTTTGTCTTGCTCCCCTTTTTCTAGTAGCTTGAGGTTCAGCATTAGATTGTTTAAGTTTGCTTTATTTTCCAGGTGTAAGCATTCACTGCTATGAATTTCCCTTGTAGAACTGTGTTCATTGTGTCCCATAGATTCTTTTATGTTGTACTGGAGTTATTTAATTATAAGAATTGTTTAATTTCTTTAAATTTCTTCTGTGAAATTAAATTGTTTGGTCATACTGTGCTGTTCAATTTCCAGGTATTTGTAATGATCTTGGAATTTCTTTTGCCATTCAGCTCCAGTTTCAAGGCACCATGGTCTGACAGTATGCAGGGGATAACTTCAATTCCTTTGAATTTACTTATACCTGTTCTATGAACTAGCATGTGTTCTTTTTCAGAGAATATAAATTCTGACTTTGTGGGGTGAAATACTCTGTAGATATCTATTAATTCCATTAGTTCAAGGGTTTGGTTTAGTTCAAGTATTTCCTTACTGAGTTTTTGTCCAGTCGATCCGTACATTTGTGAAAGTGGGGTAATGAAGTCCCCTACTACTACTGTATTGGTGTTTATCTGGCTTTTCATGTCAGTGTTTGTTTTATATATTTGGGTGCATTAGAATTTGGTGTGTAAGTAATTAAGATTGTTAGTTCTTCCTTCTTTTTGAATTGTTCCCTGTCTAAAAATATAGTGGCCTTCTCTGTCTCTTTTATCAGTTTTGGTTTGAAATCTGTTGTATCTGAAAATAAGATGACCACTCCTGATTTTTTGCAGTTTCCTGATGCATGCAGAATTGTTTTCCATCTCTTTATTTCAGTCTCTGGCTTTTTTCTGAATTAGTTGTGTTTCCTTTATGCAGCAGATTGTAGGATCTTGCTTCTTGATCCATTCTTCCAGTCTGTGTCTTTTACTTGGCACATAGGGTCCATTGACATTAATGGGTATGACTGATATGGACAGACTTAGAGCTATCATATTTTCCTGTTCTTGGTTCTTTCCTTCTTTGCTTTTGCCTCTTTTCAATATGTTTCTTGTTTGGCCCCATGGATTGACTCTGTTTGGTCTCATAGCTTTGTACCTTTCATTGTTTTTCTCCTAGATATTTTTTAGAATGTTTTAGAGTGCAGGTTTTATATTTGTGAAAATTTTCAGGTGTTCTTTGTCATATAAGTATCTTATTTCTCCCCTGAATTGTGAAGGATGATTTTGCAGGATGCATCAATCTAGGTTTGAAGTTGTTTTGCTTTAAGACTTGAAAACATTTCACTCTAGGCTCTCCTTGCATTGGGTGTTTGGTATGAGAAGTTTGCTGTTATCCTGATGGGCTTACCATTGTGTGTGGTTGTTTTCTCTTCTCTAGCTGCTTGTAGTATTTCATTCTTTTTTGTATATTTGCAATCTTTACAAGTATATGCCTAGATATAGATTTTTCCATGACCATTTAGAGTTCTATATCCTTCACATATCTGTGAAGTTTTCTGCCATTATCCCTGTGAAGAGTTCTTTTATGTCTTTACATTATCTCCTGCTTCCTCAGTGATTCCAATCATTCTTATGTTTTTCTTCTTTGGATCATCTAGGAGCTAGTAGATTGATTTCTCATTGTCTCTTTCCATTTTCAATAAATTATGCCTTTCCTGTTCATTGGCTGCCATCCTGTCCTCTAGGTCTGAAATTTGGTCTCCTACCTGATTCATTCTACCTCACAGACTTTCACTTTTTTTAAATTACCTGGACCTGTATTTGTAGCTATTTAAAGATTTCATTGCTCTTGCTATCTCAGATTGTATCATATCCCTGATCTCCTCTTTGGCTCTATTAATCATATCATTTACCTTGGATAGTATCTCTGTCTTCAACTCAGAAATCAGTTCTAATTTCCATCTTACTAGATCTTTGCTTTTGATACCATCTGAGAGAGTCCTGCTACTTGAGCTTCCATATGCTTCATTTCTATTTTCCCTGAATTCCCCTCGGGTAAGGATCTTTGCATCTGATACTTTGAGTTTTTCCTCATTTCTGAGCCTTTGTAATTAGTGGTGTTTTTGGTCTTATATCTGGACTGCTTTGATCATAGTCTAGCCTTAGACCAAACCACAAAATATACACAATATTCAGGCATCCCCCTTTAGAACTAAAAAGGTTACCAGGGAGATGGATGGTAGAGAGATAGGAGAGGGAGAAATTAGAAATATAATTAGAGGATACATAAGGATCACAAGACTTTGGGGGACTGATAGAGGCTAAAGGACAAAAGAGACAGATGAGATCAATACAAAACAGAATAGACTAACAGCAGCAGGGTAACTAATATCTATATTCACCCTTCTGTAATAGTACAGGAGAGAGAGAAGGGAAGACTGTATGCATTAACTTAGGTGACAGATACTGACTGGAGAAATGAATGTGAAAAAAGTAAGGGAGAGTAGCAGCAATGAGCAATCAGTGCACTATTTTCCCTCTTTTGAAAAATAAGAGTGATTGAGAGTAGAAAGAAAAAAATACAAGGTTGGACAAACAGCAATAAGATAGTAGAACAGTGAAGAATAGAAGAGTAGGGAGGGAAGAAAAAGAAGAAAACAGCAACAACAATAACAAAACAAAAACAGAATAGAATAAAATAAAATCTATTTACAACAAAATCTCTGAGGCATGGAGTGATTGATTTCTGTGTTCACTGGGGGAATTGCAGCCTCGAAAGTTAAAGTTTCCCTTTCCCCCCGAGTGAGTTGAGGGTCCTGCAGGTAGTGGTGGGCCCAGAAACTCACTGATGTTGAAGTTCACAGGGATTGCTTGGTTGAGTGGGCATCCCTTCAATATGGTTGGTGGGGGCTCCATTGCAGAGGCATAATGTATCAAACCTGGATAAGAAGATGAGACTGTGGGGATGCTGTGTATAGATCCTGCTGCTGGTACTCTTGTCAGGGCTTGGAGATACAGTCTGGGCTGAGGAATGTCTGTCTCTTAGAGTGGTGGGTTGAGCTTCCTTGGTTGACTGTGCAGATCCTTTGTCCTCTCTCTTGGAACCAAGTTTATAGGTGTTTAAAGCATCAGCCACTGTGGTCCCTTGGTGCCCTCCTCACTCCCAAGAGCCAGTTCTTGGAGGCGGACTGTGGCCCATCAGTCTCACAGATGTGGTAGTCTCTGCTGGTTGGTTGCCCCTCCTCTCTCTATTTCCTTTTGTTTTGTTTTACCTCATTTTGTATTGTTGTGTTTCCATTTATCCTTAGTGTTCTCTGAGCTTTTTGGTCTGTGTGTTGGTGTCTGATATTGATTGGGAGATTTTCAGTCATTGTAACTTCAAATATTGCATTTTCCCTCCCCCCATCTCATGTGTTTTCATTATGCATATTCTCTTTTGTAGTTATCATAGGTTTCTTGTATAGTTGTTCCTTTTGTTTGTTTGTTTGGAGTCCTTTTTCTCTTTGCTTTTCAGGCTTTGAAGTTTCTACTGAGATATTTTTAAGTTCAGAGGTGCTTTTCTCAGCTGTGTCCCTTCAAAGGTATTCTTTATTTCTTTCATAGTGTTTTTAACTCTTGAGTTTCTGTTTCACAAAAATTCATTAACATTCTCATCTCTTTGATTATAACATATTCTTACATGTTGTCTACTTGTTAGAGCCCTTAGTATATTAAAGCTGTTTTAAATAATGAATGATACTTCCCATATTACTACCACATATATTTTAAGTGTTTGTTCTGTTTCTTTGTATTATGATTTTTCCCCCATTTAGAAAGGTTTGCAATGATTTCATGATAGACACATATGTTGTATACAGGTTGTTAGTAGGGAGAGGGAGTAGAAGTATATCAGAGTTCTATGATTGGAATTATTTTAATGAGTTTATGTTTTGTTTCTGAATTGTGAATTTCACAGTTTTCAACCCCACTCCTTTAGGTGGGAGGCTAGCGTGTTTTAGAGATGGTCATGTTTTTTACCCACTATAAAAGGAGCATCTAGGTAATATGAATCTTGTAATTCTTTTGTGTATATCCCCAGCAGGGGAATAGCAGGGTCAAATGGAACTTCTCATCCTAGCTTTTGGGGACTCTCCACACTGATCTCCATAATGGTTGTCCAGTCTACAGTCCCACCAATAGTGGAGAAAGGTTCCTTTTTTACACAACCTGCCCAGCATTTGTTCCTAGCTAATTTTGAGAGAGCAGCCATTCTTTGTGGAGTGAGATGAAATTTCAGTGTGGTTTTCATCTGCATCTCTTGAATGGCCAGTGACGTAGAGCATTTTTTCATATACTTCTTAGCTGCTTTTACATCTTCCTCTAAGAACTGTCTGTTAATTTGAATGGGGTCTTTAAATTTGGAGGGACTGATTTTATTTAAGTCTCTGTATGTATTCTAGATAGTAGCCCTTAGTTTGAGGAATTACTGGTAAAGATTTTTTCCCCAAATTGTTTGTTACCTTTTTGCTCTGCTAATGCTTTCTTTTGCTTGCTTTTTAACAAGATGAGATCCCATTTGTTGATTTCTTTTGGTAGTTCTCAGGCTATAGAAGTTTTGTTCATAAAGTCTTTCCTTAAGCCAGTGCCTTCAAGAGTTTTACCTATTCTGTTTTGCAGCAGGTTTAGACTCTCTGTTTTAATATTTAGGTCTTTCACCCACTTTGATTTTAGTTTAGTACATGGTGAAAGAGATAGATCTAGCTTTAGTCTTTGGCAGATTGAAATCCAGTTTTTCCAGCACCATTTGTTAAAGATGCTGTCTTTCCTCCATTGATGATATTTGGCTCCTTTGTCAAAGATGAGGTAGCTTAGTGTATCTGGCATTATTTCTGGATCTTCTAATCTATTCCACTGATGCTCAAGTCTGTTTCTTTGCCAGTACCATGTCGTTTTATCACTGTGGCTTTGTAGTAAGATTTCAAGTTGGAGAAAGTGATACCCCCTGCCATGTCCTTGTTTCTTAGAATTTTGCTATTCTAGGTCTCTTGTGGTTCCAGATAATATTTTGAATGCTTTCACTCTAGATCTGTGAAATATGCTGTAGGGTTTTCAATTGGGATTGCTTTGAATCTATATAGTAGTTGTGGGAGTAGAGCCATTTTGATGATGTTGGTTCGCCCTATCCAGGAACCTTCCATTTTCTTATATCCTCTTCAGAGTGTTGTAGTTTTGGGGGGTAGACGTCCTTTACCTCCCTTGTTAGATTGACTCCTAGATATTTCATTTTTTCGGGTGCTACTGTAAAATGGATTTAGTCCCCAATGACTTTCTCTATGAATCTATTATTTCTGTATAAAAATGCGATTGATTTTTTTTTTTTGAGACAGGGTCTCGCTTTGTAGTTCAGGCTGGCCCTGAGCTCACTATGGTGCCCAGGCAAGCTGCCGCGAACTCAGCAATCCTCCTGTCTCTGCCTCCCAAGTGCTGGGATTACAGATGTGAGCCACCATGTCCGGCATTGATTTTTTTTTTTTTTTGAGACAGGGTCTCACTTTGTAGTTCAGGCTGGCCCTGAGCTCACTATGTAGCCCAGGCAAGCCTCGAACTCAGCAATCCTCCTGTCTCTGCCTCCCGAGTGCTGGGATGATAGGCACGAGCCACCACGCTCGGCAAAATGCAATTGATTTTTGAGCCATTAACCTTATATCTAGCTATGCTACTAAATTTGGTGATTAAGTCTAGCAGTTGTTTGGTGGAGTTTTTTAGGATCTGCTAGATAGAGTATCATGTCATCAGCAAATAATGACAGTTTAACTTCTTTTCCTATTTTTATTCCTTTTCTTTTGATTGTCTAATTGCAATGGCTAATACTTCTAGCACTATTGAACAGGAACAGTGACAGTGGACATCCTTGTCTTGTTCCTGATTTTAGTGTGAAAGGTTTCAGCTTTTTACCACTTAAGATAATGCTGGCTGTTGGTTTCTCATAAATAGCTTTTATTAGGTTGAGATACAGGCTATTTATTCCAAGTTTCTGTAGGATTTTGATCATGAATCGGTGTTGGATTTTGTCAAATGCTTTCTCTGCATCTATTGAGAGGGCCATATGGTTTTTGTCTTTGAGTCTGTTGATATAGTGAATAATTTTTATTGATTTACATATGTTGAACCATCCTTGAATCCCTGGGATGAATCCAACTTGGTCAGGATTTATGATCTTCTTGATATTTCTCTGTATTCTATATGCCAGAATCTTGTTGAGGATTTTTGGGTCAGTGTTCATTAGGGAGATTGTCTGGTAGTTCTCTTTTTGGGTTGGATCTTTTTCTCCTCAAGGTAATGGTTGGTTCCAGGAATGAATTTGGAAGTACTGCTTCCCTTTTGATCTCATTATAGAGTTTAAGAAGTATTGGCATTAACTCTTCTTTTAAAGTTTTGTAGAATTCTGCAGTAAAGCCATCAGGACCAGGGCTTTCCATGTTGGTAGATTTTTTTTTATTACATGTTCAATTTCAGAAATTCATATTGGGGTGTTTAATGTTTTTATATCCTCTGTTCAGCTTTGGAAATTCATATGTGTCTAGGAATCTTTCCATTTCTTCTACATTTTCCATCTTATTGCAATACAAATTTTCAAGGTATGTGTTTGTTATCTTCTGGGCTTCCACTGGATCTGTGGTGATTTCCCCATTTTCATTCCTAATAGCATGGGTTTGAGCCTTTCCCTTCCTTTGTTTGATAAGGTTGGCTAGGGGTCTGTCAATTTTGTTAATCTTTTTGAAGAACCAATTCTTGGATTCATTGATTTTTTTTTTTGGTATGGTTCTCTTAGTCTCCAATTTCTGCCCTTATCCTTGTAATTTCCTTTCTAGTACGATTTTTAGGTTTGTCTTGCTCCTCTTTTTCTAGTAACTTGAGGTTCAGCATTAGGTCATTTATTTGAGCTTGCTCTATTTTCCTGGTATAGGCATTTATTCCTATGAATTTCCCTCATAGAACTGCTTTCATCGTATCCCATAAATTCCTGTAAATTATACTGGGATTATTATGTAATTGTAAAAACTGTTCAATTTCTTTCCTGATTTCTTCTGTGACCCATTGGTTGGTCAGCAGAGTATTACTCAATTTCCATGTGTTTGTGGGGGTTTTGGGATTTCTTATTCTATTCAGCTCTAATTTCAAGGCATTATGGTCTGACAGTATACAGGGGATAACTTCCATTCCTTTCAATTTACTTAAGCATGTTCTATGAACTAGTATGTGGTCTATTTTTAAGAATGACTCATGGGCAGCTGAGAAGAATGTGTATTCTGATTTTGTCAGGTGAAATACTCTGTAGGCATCTATTAAGTCCATTTGTTCAAAGGTTTGGTTCTGTTCAAGTATTTCATTATTGATTTTTTTTTTGTCCAGTTGGTCTGTCTAGTTGTGACAGTGGAGAACTGAAGTCCCCTACTACTATTGTATTAGTGCTTATCAGGGTTTTCGTATCTGTTAATATTTGTTTTACATAGTTGGGTGCATTGGAATTTGGTGCATTAATATTTATGAATGTTATCTTTCTCTTTCTTGAATTGTTCCCTGTACAAGGATGTAGTATCTTTTTTTGTCTTTCTTGATCAGTTTTGGTTTGAAATCTATTTTGTCTGTAAATAGGATAGCCTCTCCAGCTTTTTTTGCAGTTTTCTGTCATATGGAGAATTGTATTCCATCCTTTTACTTTCAGTCTGTGGCTTTCTTTCTGAATTCAGTGTGTTTCTTGTATGTAGCATTTTCTTTTTCTTTCTTTCTTTCTTTCTTTCTTTCTTTCTTTCTTTCTTTCTTTCTTTCTTTCTTTCTTTCTTTCTTTCTTTCACATTTTATGCAGTTTGCTTGTTTTGTTATTTTGCCATATAATATTGCTGAAACCTCAAATTCAGTGTTGAAGGAAATGCAGTACCTGAGCACCTTGTTCTGTTCTCTATTTGAAAGAGAAAG
>PVIC010054997.1:0-11366 GCA_004025085.1 Thryonomys swinderianus | reverse complement strand
CCCAAAGGAACTTCCTAGGAGCACAGACTACTCATGTGGTTACAAGGCCGTACAGCATCGTCGTGTCACGCTGCATCTCTGCCAGATGATAGAGACTGAGCATCACTAATGTGCATCTCTGAGATCTGAAACTGCCTGAGAACTGACCTGGTGCTCAAAAAAGTTTCTTATTTGGGAGCATCTGAGATTTCAGATTAGGCATGTTTGACTAGTAAAGTCTATGCAAATTATTCCCATATCTTTTTATCCACAGCATGCCAGAAAAGCAATCCCCATGGTGTCTGTGCTTTGATAGGTAAGGTAGAGGTGCTCTTGCACGCATTATGGTGAGGACACAGGGTCAGCACACGTTGTGATAAGAACTGTATTACAGAGGGTGTCAAGTAAACTTAAATTGGACAATTTAAAATTTAGGCCCTACTATAAAGTTCTGTCTAACCAAGTTTTAGTAAAACATACTTCCTATACAAGAATACATTAACCTGTTTTTGGTTACTAAGAGTAATGCTGTCCTAAACATTCATATACAAGACATACAGACATGTGTTTTCAGCTCTTTGGGTGTATGTCTCCCTAGGCAAATTGTTATATTATAGGGTAATTTATTTCTTTGTTGTCGTACTAGGGTTAAACTCAGAAGCTGCACAGCCATTTTAAAATTTTTATTTAAAACCACTTGCTACATTGCACAGGCTGGACTTGAACTTGTGCTTCTCCTGCCTCAGCCACCCAGCATGTTACAGCTGTGCAGTCAAGCCAGACTGGTAACAGGCTTTTATTTTTTTTTTCACATTTGAGGAAGTATCAAACTGTTTCCCATTTTCCGTTCCTGCCAGCAATACGTGAGGGTCGACTGTCCCCACATCCTCATCAATACCCGTTTTCTGGTTAGGTCTTGGGATTCTCTTTGGGAGCAGCCCGCCTGGTGTGTGTACAGCGGTTTCCTACTGGGGCTGACTCGCACCTCCCTAATGAGGAGGGGTGTCGAGCATCCTTTCTTTAGTAGCTGTTTGTCTTTGAAGAAGTGCCTCTTCTAACCTTTTTCCTTGGTCTTTGACTGGTTGTTTTACTGTTGAGGTAGAAGGCATCTTTATGTATTCTGGGGACAGATCCTATTTGCCTAAAATTTTCTTTTTCACTTTCGTAAGGGTGCCCCTGAAGCACACTGTTAAAGTTTTCATGAAATCCAATTTGCATAGTTAGTGATGCTTGTGCTTTTTGTGTCCTATCTAAGACAGAACTGCCTGATCCAAGTTGACTCAATTCTAAGAATTCTGTGCTCTCAGTGTTTGATCAATTCTGACATTTAGTCTGAGGTAGCACAGCATCTTTCCTCCTCTTTTGTGGTGCTGGAAATTGAACCTGGGGCCTAGAGCACGCTAGGCCAGTGCTGTCCCATGTCCCCAGACCACCTCCCCTTCTTCTTTGCATGTCCAGGTACCACGGTGGAAGGCTTCCTTCCCCATCAGCTGCCTTAGCCCTCTTCCTGAAGATGAGTTCAGCGCCATGTAGCAGACTGTTTCAAGGTTCTCAATTCTCTTCTGTTGCTCTGTATGGCTTTCTTCCTTTCACCCTGTCAACTACAGACAGCTTTGTGGCTAGTGTTCAAATTGGAACTGAGAGTCCTTGAGGGAACTTCCAAGTTTTTTTTTTTCAAAACTGTTTATGCTCTTCTGGATCCTCTGAGTTTCCTTACGATTTTCAGAATACACAGAGCTTGGCAAGTGAGTACTGTACATTGAATTGGTAAACGTATTTGAGGTTGATTTCCATTTTAATACTGTATTCCAATCCATCAAGGTAGATATCTTATTTTCCTCTTTATAATGCTATTGGGAATGAATTGCTCCCTTAATTTTCAGATTGCTCACACTTCAGAGACAGGCTCAGCAGCAAGTAGCTGTAATCACAGCTGCTTGGGAGCCTGAGACAACTCGATCACCAGTTCAAGGCTAGCTAGGTCAAGTTAGGGCGGCCCTGTGTCTAGGTAAAATTTAAAAGGACTGAGATGGTGCTCGCTTCGGCAGCACATATACTAAAAGGACTGAGATGTAACTCAATGATAGAGCATTTACCTAGAATTCATGAGAGGCTCAGTACAATCCCTAGGATTGGCAAAATGAAGGAACACAGCTGATTTTTGTATACTGATTTTGTGTCCTACATCCTTGCTGAATTAACTTTTGTGAATTCTTTTCAGTTTTGATATCTAGAATCATATGTTATATAAATTAAGATTATTTCTTCCAGGTAAAGTTTTAAAAGAACTAAGTTATTTTTGAATAGGAACTTTTTTTTTCACTTCTCTAAGAAAGCAAACTGGAGATAGTGAGCAAGGAAGAGTCAGACTTTTCTTCCTTTGTATCTTATCATTCCCTCCCCTACTGCAACCTTAACATCTCTTGTGCTCTGCTTAAATCTAGGTGGCAGTCAAGAGATGGTAAATCAACACAACTGCTATGCGATGTGCTGAAGGTCCATAGGGTTTTAATGGAAAGACATCCCTTTGCATCAATGTGGTTTTAATTCCACAAATTCAAGTGAAAAGTAGTTTTTTCTTCAGAAGTTCAGAGGGTTGAGTTTTGGTGCTGTCCTCAGTGTAAAATTTTGGGCACATCACCAGTCACTTCATTTTCCCCCTATTGGAGTAATGTCTCTATGTAGCAAAGAATATCATGAAAGCGTCAAGAAGTAAGATCAGACCATGTGTGGACCAAAAACAGGATGCAGGACAAACTGGTACAGTAGGACCTGTACAACTTTTGAGTGCATGCATGGATGTCACCACACCACTTCCAACACTGTGGTTAAGACATCTATTGCTTTTTAATTCAGTAAGAATTTTACACTTGGGGAGTATGTATTCTTGTCAGACTGAGAAACAACAGTATACAGTAAGTGCAACTACTAAATCATACCCAGATGCCTTAAAAACAAAGTTATTGTTGGAGCCTATTTAAAAATTTCCTTTTAAACAGACAGCTCATTTCACGTCACTCTCGATGCAGTTTCTGAGAACAACAAAAACAGTTAGCAAGTCGCGACTCCAGGACCATAGGTGGTTTTCTAAAAGTGCTTCAGTGCAATACTAGATGCATAAGTGCTCACTTCCTGAGGTCAGCAATGCCCAGGCCAATGTCCTCAGGGTGACTTCTTATTGAACTAGCCTTTTATGATACTGACAAACAGAAGTATGGTTTTGGTGTTTCCTGTTTCATTCCTAGTTAGGGAAAATGAAAGTAACAGTGCACCTCCTTTTATTATTCTTGGGGTCCTAAAACTCCAGACTCACTGTTGAACAGGTACAGACACATAGGATGCTCTCTCTTTTTTTCCTCTAAACTGAGGAAAAGTGAATCCTACCATTTGGCCACTTACTTCCTTTAAAGAGGCTGCTAGGAAATGAAGTTCTGCTTCCTCAGTTCCACAGGTTCTGTGGAGGGTGACAGGAGTCTGAATTTAGCAAGGAAGTCTCCTGTAGAAGAGATATTCCGGATGTGAAACAGCACGTGCTTTTTACATGTCTTAATGCAAAGTAGCAGGATGCCCTGGGTAACTGAAGGCCTTGTGAACATGGTTTCATAAAAGAGAACAATCAAGTTTTAGGAGATTGTCACTTGCAGGGTTTTGTACAAACAATACAGACCTTAATTTGCCTGTTTTAGATTCCCCAGGTCACTGCATGATGCACAAGCATCCCATGTTTTTGAGATGAATTTGAATGGACTCTGTAATACTTGTTTGGCTTTCCCTGTGCATTCTGGGAGATGTCACATTACATGACTCCCTTGGTTTGTGTTTAGAATGTTCCTTTTTAAAATTATACATTTGTTTTTGCCTTCTTATCCTCTACAGATGATCACAGTAGGGTGAAGTTAAGACCTTTACCAGGAAAAGATTCTAAGCACAGTGACTACATTAATGCAAACTATGTTGATGTAAGTCAGAAATGTTTTTATATACCTGTTTCTGAAAACTCAATACTGCAGCAGTGTACTTTAATATAATATGTATCTTTCACTAAAACCACAGCCTATTCAGTTGGAAGCTGCTTCAATTATTAACTGGTCTTCCGTGATAACTTTGTGCATTTCATTTTGTGCTCTGTCACCTTTAAAGGGTTACAACAAAGCAAAAGCCTACATCGCCACCCAGGGACCTTTAAAGTCTACATTTGAAGATTTCTGGAGGATGATTTGGGAACAAAATACTGGAATCATTATCATGATCACAAACCTTGTGGAGAAAGGAAGAGTAAGAACTTCTTGACTATTTTAATTCACCTTTATTCACAAAATACTGATATCAGTACTGCCATACAATAGGAATTTGACTTAGTATAAAGACTTATAGAAATGCTAAAGTTTTGTCTACTCTGATGTTGGTTTTGGTCTGCTGGGAAGGGAGCTACATCATAAATGTGAGTTAAATGTGATGAGAGAGATGTGTGTGTGAGTCTCATAGGGAGGTATTGAAGGAGCTAATATTTAGTAATGAAACTCCCACAATGAGGAGGAGGAATTAGGCAGGATAAAGGACAAAAAGAGCAAAAAGTAGAGAATTTGGAAGATACTTGGTGTCTATAAAGAAACTAGTATCATAATTTAGGAAAAGCAGAGTGTTGTATACACCTGGACCAACAATGCCAGAACTTTCTGTGCTTTCAGTGATACAAATCGCCCACTGTACGTAAGTACTTGAGGTTTTCCACCACTGCCCTAGACCATCCTTACTATATTTTTAGAAAATAATGATTGATGTAATAGAATATACCTGATTAGAGCTTATATTATACTACATTGGCTTAGGCTGCAATAAAAGCTAAGCCCCAAGTTCACTGCTCTAAATCTCTACTGCTTTAGTTAGGCATTCTTTCTTTGCCTTTGGTGACCCCAGTTTTACCACAGATACTTCCATTTACAACAGACCTTCAGAAAGCCAGTTAGGCCTTCCAAATAATATTTAAATTCTCTTTAAAATATGTCCTACTCACTTGTGTTTCTTAAGACCTTTTTAAAGTACATCATAGAACTGAAACATGACCCTAAACGCAAGGCCCATTTCTCAGATGATCTTGACTCCTCCTCCATCAAGTCCTTGAGAGGTCACATCTGCCGATCCATTTCTTTCTGAGTGATATAATTAAATTCCTTCTTGTGCTTTAACATTCATTATCATTTGGAGTCTATAACTTTTTTCTTTTTGCAGCGAAAATGTGATCAGTATTGGCCAACAGAGAACAGTGAGGAATATGGAAACATAATTGTCACCCTAAAGAGCACAAAAGTACACGCCTGCTACACTGTTCGTCGCTTTTCAATCAGAAACACAAAAGTTAAGAAGGTATTGAGGGAGGTGGGTGGGATTCTAGGGAATGTCTTTTTATGCACGTATAAAAATTACTCTATGCCAAAGGCTAAATCTCATCATTTCATGTCTTTGTTGACTCACATCAGCTTATGATATAAAAGGTATGTATGGGCAGAGCACATAAAAGAATTTAATTGACCCAGGTTCTGTAATTTCTTCATGAATGAGTCCTCATTTCAAATAAGGGATGCATCCTTTTAGGTTCTGGTAACACTCAGCAAATATAGCTGCATGTTCGTTGATTTAGCTTCTTAATGTCAATTTCCTGACAGTTTCAAAGCATTATTTCCCAAGCATTACTTCCACTAGTATTTCACAGAATACTAGTGCTACAAGATACATATAAAAGTTTGGCTAGCCAATATGAATGGAAAAATAAATACTGCATAATATATACTCACTGTTCAAGATTTACAGTGAACATGAGTGTCCAGAGTTCAGTGTTATGAGACTTGTATTTGTTTTTCCTAGTGTTCTGTAATTTCACTTTACCGTAAAATGTTGACACCAGGGCAGTGCATGTAATGCCAGCATTCTGGAAGACTGAGGCAGGAAGAGTGCAAGTTCAAGCCCAGCCTGAGCAAGTCAGTGAATAAATTAATAATAAATAAACAAGGGTTAGAACTGCAGCTCATTGTGAAGACCATGGGTTCACTCCCTAGGAATATGAAAAGACAAAACAAAATTTGAAAAGCTGAACAATCAGTAAAACACCTTCTCTATAGAACTAGTAATATCCTGAGAACCACACTGTATGGAAATGTTTCTTTCAAATTACCTCAACTTCTTTATTTTCTTTCTTCAAATTCTACCACCACAACAATAATCATAGACCATCACCACAATATTTCAACTATAGGTACATACAAAGAAAAAATACATGGTTGCTCCACAGAGAGTTAGGTATGGTGTTTGTTTGGGGGATATTTTTTCTTTTTTTTAGATAGGGTCTCACTTTGTAGTTTAGGCTGACCCTGAGCTCACTATGTACCCCAGGCAAGCCTCAAACTCAGCAATCGTCCTGTCTCTGCCTCCTGAATGCTGGAATTACAGGCTTAAGCCAGCACACCCAGCAATTTGTGGGATATTTTTTGTTTTGTGTTTTGGCATTTTGAACTTTTAAGAATGAGGCAATAAGTATATAAGAAAAATAGTAACCTTGTCCCAGAAGATATGACATTTGCTGACATTCACAAGTTCTATTAGGAGTTCAGAAATGCATGTGTGATTCAAGGTTAACAGTCCTTTCTGTATGCAGTTATTTCCAGAAATGAGAGAAATACATGAAAATCTGTAGCACTATTGTTATGTTTAGTGTCAGAGAAGTTTGGCGGGCTCAAGATAACCAATCATCAACATAAAACTTATAAAGCCCGTTTTTCAAGAGAATCCTTCAGGTAGACAAATAGATGAACTCCACTCTCCTTTGAGAACTGCAAAAGTAGTGAGAAAAAATGCAAAGAGGATCTTTAGGGACTCTACATGACACTACTGGCAAAAGCAAAGAGCAGAAAACTAAGAGTTAACAAATTTGAACAACTATTGTCGGCATCTGTACCTCAAGGCCAGGCATCCTTCAAGTCTCAGTTTACTCTGACTGAGTCATCAAAATAAAATCTTAAACAAGATTTTCAAAGTCAATAAAACATGAGAGAACATGACCACCAGTATCCTTACTGCTATGTTTTTTCAGTTTCATTCTGAGAAGATTTTCGCTTCTGTGTAATATCCTCTTCTGGTTTAGGAACAGTTTGTTCCTTTCCATAAAGGGCCTTCTCCTTGCAGTAGAGAGCTCTTAAGTCCACCAGTGAGTATATCATGGATGCTTTCACCTGGACACATTCCACAATCAGAGAATCTGTGGCTAAACCCCAAGTTTTGCCTTCTGTCTACAATAGTAAGTGTGGCAAAAATGTAGCACTCTTTTTAGGTCACCCACCCCGACAACTCCCACTCTATGGCCTGACCACGTCTACCACCTGCTCTGTACTAATACTGAACATCATATGTTGCCTCATTCAAGTGACATCTTTTAGACAGGTGGTGTCTTTGTTTTTTATTGAGTTTATTGGTACATTTTAGATGTACCTTATGGTCACATTTAACATAAATCTATACCTGTGTAAATACCTTCCATTTTTTCTCATTCCCCGCCCTCCCTATAACCCACACCCACCCCATACACAGAAGCTTTGTTTCCATTTTTTTGTGTTTATCATCTAATTTTTTCTTTCCTTTCATCATTTTCCCCTACCTCTCCCTTTTCCCTTTGAACATTTTGGATCTATTTCACAATACCTATCAGATATTCTCGACCTCATTTATACCTTTAGTTTATCATACTAGAGAAATGATACAGTGTTTACCTATTTGTTTCACTTATGAGTAAGGCATATCCATTTAAATATAAATGTCTCCAATTTATCATTTTTATGGTAATACTTCATTTTACTGTTTTTAAAAACATATCTTTATCCAGTCTCCAGGTGATGGGCATTTGGGCTGTTTTCAAGATTTAACTATTATAAGCCAGAGGTACTATAAACATGGCTGAATATATGTCACTGTGATATGATGCTTTCAATTCTTTTGTGTATATATGTAGCAGGGAAATAGGTGGGTCAGATGGAACCTTTAATCCTACTTTTTTGAGGACTGACCACACTGATTTCCACAGTCTACATTCCCACCAAGAGTGGAGAAGACTTCCCTTTCTACCCACAGCCCCACCAGCACTTGTGTTGATTTCTTCATAGCAGCCATTCTTTGTGGAGTGAGATGGAATTTCAGTGTTGTTTTCATCTGCATCTCTCAAATGACAGTAATGAACGTTTTTTCATTTGTTTCTTTCCTGCCTTTACTTCTTCATCAGAAAAATATCTTCATTTTAGATCCCCAATTTTGAACTGGGTCTTTAAAGTTAGGGGAGCTAATGTTTTTAGGTTCTTTATATCTTCTAGATATGGATGCCCTTGAAGGCCTGAGCGGTTTAATGGGTGTTCTTAAAGTAAATATGAAAATCTGAGCCTTTTGGTTTATATGATTTTCTGGTTTTAAAGAGTAGCAAATCACTTTAACAGAGTACCTCAGATAACTTATATGAAGAGCTATCATGGGACATCTTTCATCCAAAGTAGTTAAAATATTAAAACGTCAATCCCTAAATGAAAACAACTGAAAAAAATTATTTATGAAACTGACAGATTAATGAGACACTAATTCTCCTAGTGGAGTCATTTCAACAATATTAGGGTCTTTGTGGAGAGTGTTCGGAGCAGCATCTAGCCTTCCTTGCTGATCCTGAAGGTGTCCAGCCTGTACAGCAGAAGAGGAAAGGGTCCTAGCCCAGGCAGATAAAAGTGGAGCACCAAGTGGGTCGAGAAAGTCAGGAAATGGAGACCACATATCCACACTACAAAGTGCTCTCAATGGCCCTAAGTTCAAAAGACCATTGTTAAGTGTTCATGATGCTTTGTATCCAGCTACACATGAATGCTGGCAACCAAGAGGAAATAAGCTAGCCCAGGAACAGCACTTGGGATCTGAGATCAGAAGTCTGTTTCCTAAGCCCTTAGCTCATTATTTACCAGAATGTGCACCCTCGCATTAAAGATATCTTCTTATACCTGCTCTCCTAGGGCCAGAAGGGAAATCCCAAGGGCCGTCAGAATGAAAGAACAGTGATCCAGTACCACTACACACAGTGGCCTGACATGGGCGTTCCTGAGTATGCCCTCCCAGTCCTGACCTTTGTGAGGAGATCCTCGGCCGCCAGAACACCAGACATGGGCCCAGTGCTCGTGCACTGCAGGTAGGGCTGGATTCCTCTTTATTCTGCCACAGACTAAACCTCGTGAACTTGGACCCCAGGAACTCTGTTCCTGCTTTGCTTGACACTGGATGACAGGTTGTCTTCTGAAAACTGAGATAAATAAACCTGAGAATCTTACAAGCCACTCTTTTAATAAAATTCCCGTTGTCTATAGGGTAACTGTAGTCTGATCCTAATAAATAAACATAAGAACCTATGAGACATTCTCCATTTATCAGCATGGCTTTTACACTGTGCTTCTCTACATTAAACTAACAGTACAAACGAAATGATATTTAAAAATTATGTACCTGGGGCCGGAGGGTTATCTCAGTGGTTCCAGCGCCTGCCTCGCAAGCACAAGTTCCTGGGTTCGATCCCCGGAGACCACATACAATGCTGGGCATGGAGACTCATGCCCACCAGCAATCAATACCACATACCACAGTGCCGGGCATGGTGGTTCACGCCTGTCATCCCAGCACTCGGGAGGCAGAGACAGGAGGATTGCTGAGTTCGAAGCTTGCCTAAGCTACATACTGAGCTCAGAGCCAGCCTGAACTACAAAGCGATACCCTGTCTCAAAAAAGAAAAAAACAAAAGTTTTGTACGTTAGGGTAGGTCATTTATCTCAAATGGTACCACGCCTACTTTGGAAGCAAAATGCCCTGACTTTGGTCCCCAGTACTGCAAAATACTAAATGAAGTAAAATAAAATTTTCTACTTTAATGCTGGGCATGGTGACTCACGCCTATAATCCCAGCACTCAGGAGGCAGAGACAGGAGGATTGCTGAGGTCGAGGCTTGCCTGGTCTACATAGTGAGCTCAGGGCCAGCCTGAACTGCAAAGCGAGACCCTGTCACAAAAAAAAAAAAAAAATTCTACTTTATACATACTGTGTAAAACACCTTTTCAAAAAGGACTGGGAAAGCCTGCTGTAAAGCCATTTCCCCTCAACTAACTGAATCAACTTTAGATGACTGTTTAAAAGTACTTTTATTGTTCTATAGTTGATGCTGCAATACAGCATAGCACTTTCTTCAGGGCTTTTCTTGTAATATGTTCTCACCAAACAAGCCTTTCTCAAACCAGAACACATCTTTTACTTAGAATCCTGTAAGAATTCCACCTTTTCCCTACTACCACTGAGAAGCACTAAGACAGAGGTAAGTCTGTCACTCAGCACAGATACTGCTGGATGAGAACCTTCTGGGGTGTCCCACCATAACACACTTCTAGTCAGCACAACAGAATTTACATTGCACAGGGCACTTTTTTTTTTTTTTTTTGAGACAGGGTCTCGCTTTGTAGTTCAGACTGGCTCTGAGCTCACTATGTAGCCCAGGCAAGCTTTGAACTCAGCAATCCTCCTGTCTCTGCCTCCCGAGTGCTGGGATGACAGGCGTGAGCACCATGCCCAGCACTGTGCACTGTGGTATGTGGTATTGATTGCTGGTGGGCATGAGCCACCATGCCCAGCACGGTATGTGGTTACCAGGGATCGAACTCAGGACCTTGCACTTGTGAGGCAGGTGCTGGAACCACTGAGCTAAATCTCCGGCCCTCCTATGTCATTTATACTAGGTTATCTAGACGTCACAGTTATTTCCAAGTTCTTATGCATTTACACTCATTTTTTCACATTACTAGCTGAGGGCCTTTGTTTCTTTCAGCGCTGGTGTGGGCAGGACAGGCACTTACATTGTGATAGACAGCATGCTACAACAGATAAAAGACAAAAGCACAGTTAATGTCCTGGGATTCCTGAAGCATATCAGGACACAGCGCAACTACCTCGTCCAGACAGAGGTAAGGACTGATCCTCGTGAGGTGCCAGCACACACTTTCCCTCATGGGTGCCACTGAGGAAACGGATTCCTTCTCAGAATTTCGAGGAATGGACAAGCTGTGGAGTAAAAGATAGCCTGACCGTGATACTGTTTTAGATCCCAGTTTCCCATTTCTGTTTGAATCTCAGCATGCGGACTGCTTGTTAACTACACAGCATTTATGCATCAGATTCCATTGTGTTAGATGTCATGGGGAGCTCTCAGATCAGTCTTCTGACCTCAGAAGCATACAGGACAAACTTAACACAATCACTACCCTAAAACAAATTAGGATGGATCGGCAAATGAGTACTCAGGAAAATCTCCTAGCTGCTAGTGCTTCAAGAATTCACC
>PVIC010054996.1:0-11368 GCA_004025085.1 Thryonomys swinderianus | reverse complement strand
GACCTGAGTTCGATCCCCGGTTACCACATATAATGCTGGGCGTGGTGGCTCACGCCTGTAATCCCAGCACTCGGGAGGCAGAGACGGGAGGATTGCTGAGTTCGCGGCGGCTTGCCTGGGCACCATAGTGAGCTCAGGGCCAGCCTGAACTACAAAGCAAGACCCTGTCTCCAAAAAGCAAAAAAAAAAAAAAAAAATCAGAGCATGTCGTGCCGGGCGTGGTGGCTCACGCCTGTAATCCCAGCACTCGGGAGGCAGAAATCCACCAGGAGGATTTCTGAGTTCGAGGCCTGCCTGGGCTACATAGTGAGCTGAGGGCCAGCCTGAACTACAAAGCGAGACCCTGTCTCAAAGAAAAAAAAAAAAATCAGAGCATGTTGCCATCCCACCTTGAACTTTTAATCACTGAAACTGTGAGAAACTAGATTTCTGTTTACCCAGGTTGTGGTGTTTTGTTAGGGCAGCCTGAACATACTAATACACTACGCAACATCCATACCACTTTATATTATTCAATGCTAAAAAATAATAAACTATCAGAGCCACAAAAACACATGGAAGGGCCCTAAATCCATAAGGCTAAGTGAAATACACCAGTTTGAGAAGTTTATATATGATTCCAATTATATGACAGTCTATAAAACTATGGAAACTGAAAAAACAGTGTATATAGAATGAGACGAGATGGCATCCAAGAGGAAGGAAGGAGGAATAAATAGGTAGAGAACAGGGGATTTTTTTAGGTTAGTGAAACTACTCTGTAAAATACTATAATGATGGATGCATGTCTTTACATATGCGTTAAAACCTGAAGAATTTTACATTTATCAAAACCTTTATTTTAGGGGCCAGAGATTTAGCTCAGTGGTTCTAGGGCCTGCCTAGCAAGCACAAGGTTCTTCGTTCCATCCTGTGTAACGACATACAATACTGGGTGTGGTGACTCACACTCATGAGCAATCAGCACCACATATCACAATGCAGCGTGTGGTGGCTCATGCCTATAATCCCAGCACTTGGGAATTAAAGGCAGAAGAATGCTGTGAGTTGAGGCTTCCCTGGGCTACATAGTGAGCTCAGAGCCAGCCTGAACTACAAAGTGAGACCCTGTCTCAAAAAGTAAATAAAATTTAAAAAATAAAAAAATAAAATAAAATAAAAAACACCTTTAAGATTTACATTAAGGATAAAGCAGAGCTGAGGATTTAGCTTAGTGGTTCTGATACCTGCCTTGCAATTGCAAGGTCCTGAGTTTGATCCCCAGTAACTATATACCACAATGCCAGGCATGGTGACTCACACCTACCAGCAATCAGTACCACATACCACAGTGCCAGGTATGATGGCTCACACCTGTAATCCCAACACCCGGGAGGCAGAGGCAGGAGGACTGCTATGAGTTCGAGGCTTGCCTGGGCTACATAGTGAGCTCAGGGGCAGCCTGAAATACAGAGTGAAGCCCTGTTTTAAAAAAAAAGGGGGGGGGGCTGGAGATTGGGGGGGGGGGGGGCCATATACGCTGACATCAAAGGGGAGCCAGCCTGAACTACACACGGAGACCACTGACTCAAAACATAGGGACTTAGCCTGTGGTGCCCAGGTCTGATGATATTGACTGGGACAGGAAGTGGATCCAAGGTTGCCGACAAGTATTACCCGGCACCTTGGAACCTGGAACCACCCCATGTTATTCAATGGGAGATGAACCGCTTGGCACTGAGCCAAGAGGAGGAGGAGTCGGGATGGTGGGCAGGGAAACTGGGTTGAAACTCATTTACATGGACGGACCTTAAGAGAAACAGGCTAAGTCCCTATGTTTTGAGTCAGTGGTCTCCGTGTGTAGTTCAGGCGCCTGCCTCCCAAACACAAGATCCTGAGTTTAATCCCAGTAACCACATACAAGGCTGGGCGTGGTGACTCATGCCCACCAACAATCAATACCACATACCACAGTGCCGGGAGTGGTGGCTCATGCCTGTAACACTGGGAAGACAGAGGCAGGCGGATTGCTGAGTTCGAGGCTTGCCTGGGCTACACAGTGAGCTGAGAGCCAGCCTGAACTACAAAGCGAGACCCTCTCTCAAAAAAAAAAAATCTGTAACATTCAAATTTCAGTTTATATAAAGTGTTATTGGAATGTGGCCATTCTTATTCATTTATATGGTCTGCAGCTGCTTTTACACTACAACAGAAACCACACACGTGGTTATGCCTAAAATATTTACTATCTGAACAGTTTCAAAAAATATTTTCAGAGCCCTGATATAAATCTCATTACTCAAGTTTTTTGAGACAGGGTCTTGCTTTGTAGTTCAGGCTGGCCCTGAGCTCACTATGGTGCCCAGGCAAGCCTCCGCGAACTCAGCAATCCTCCTGTCCCTGCCTCCGGAGTGCTGGGATTACAGGAGTGAGCCACCACGTCCGGCACTGTAGTATGCGGTGTTGACTGTTGGTGGGCCTGTCTCCACGCCCAGCATTATATGTGGTTACCGGGGATTGAACTCAGGACCTTGCACTTGCGAGGCAGGCGCCGGAACCACTGAGCTAACCCTCTGGCCCATTACTCAAGGTTTTTAAAAGCACATTCTATCATAGGCTGTTCTGAGCTAACCATTTTTTAAAAATTATTTAAAACTGTTCAGAGTTACAAAAAATGTTAATTATATAATTTCTAAAATTTAAATGGACAGCTTCTAATCTTTTTAAAAACATCACATATTTCAGCAAAATACTTCAATATCCTAAACAGCAACTCCCAAAGAAAGAATCCATATTTTACTGGGAAATACTAGCATATAATATTTAACTCTAATGCTTGCAAAACCTACATACTGAACACAAGGAATGAAGTATTTAAGAAAAGATTATTGACAGATTGAAAAGAGAAATGTGGAAAACAATGTGAATCTGGAAAACACTGAGGGACGGGTATGGCAGGATAACCTGAGAGTCAATCAACTGACTACAAAATATTAAATCCTCTGTTAAAGAATACTAAGAGCCAGGAAAATGCAGCTGGGTATCAGAAGACAAAATACAATAATACTACTTGGAAGTGTCTCACAGTTATAGTTAAAGAATATCAAAACATTTTGAAAATATAAGAGTCAACTATCTAAGAAAACAAGTCATAATTGTCTGACATATTGAAGTAGTCTTGCTAATAACTTAGGCTTCTTAGGAAGAATCAAATCTGTAGAAAGTTTTAGTAAAGCTTTGTAAAATAGTGACTGAAGGCAAAGGCTGTGGAAATAAACCTGTTCTCCTTCTGCCACTTACTAGCTCTGAGACAAATTCTCAAACTCAGTCTCCTCATCTGTAAATAACAATATTATGGACTGTTAGGAAGATTAGATAAAATGACAGATGTAAGGAGCTGAACAGAATACCTAACAAAAATGGCATGCTAAATAAATGGTAATTGTCACTATGACTAATATATGTGGCATGAAAAAATGTACTGGGAATAGTCTGAAGTTTCTCCAGCAACTCACAGCAAGTCTAAAAACCAAAATAAATCTCTCATAGGATAAACTTGTAGAGAGCATTTGCTACTGGAAAATTAAGTGAGGACATCAATTCAATAAACGGAGTTGAGACTCCACTAATGGAATGAAGAACATTGCTCTGAGGGAAAAATAAATAAATAAATACCAGTTTGAATTCCCCCTAAATTCTAAAACTGGGGAATGGAATGGGCTCACAACAGCTACACATTCCCAAACTCATACTGGCAATTAAAAATGTATTAGTAGGGGGGCCGGAGGGTTAGCTCAGTGGTTCCGGCGTCTGCCTCGCAAGCGCAAGATCCTGAGTTCGATCCCCGGTAACCACATACAATGCTGGGCGTGGAGACTCACGCCCACCAGCAATCAACCAGCAGTTAGCACCACATACCACAGTGCCAGGCGTGGTGGCTCACACCTGTAATCCCAGCACTCGGGAGGCAGAGACAGGAGGATTGCTGAGTTCGAGGCTTGCCTGGGCTACATGGTGAGCTCAGGGCCAGCCTGAACTACAAAGCGAGACCTTGTCTCAAAAAAAAAAAAAAGTGTAGCAATAAAGAATTCAATTAATTAAAAAGGAAGTGAATTAAATAATATAAACAGATGACAAAGCTTCGTTCCATTCTATCCTTCCTGACCACCAAAACCAAACAAAATATCCGTAAAACAAGAAAATTCGGAGCTGTATCCCAAGAGCAGCCAGGAACATATCTGTTTATAAAAGTCAGATCAAAGTAATCAAAGACGCGAGGCTCTTGGACTTTGCTTCTCCGCCGAAATGAAGGTCTGCTTTAAACCAACAGTGAAAATAGCGAGATGAGGATTTTTTACATATCGACCTTCACACACACACACACACACACACACACACACACACACCCCACGCTGTGATCACTGTTCAAATCCTACAGTCTGAGAAAATACCCTGCGGACTTTTCGTCAGTCACGGTCATCCACCCTCCCCTACGCTTCCTCTCGCCCCACAAAAAGATCACCTGGTACTATACTTCCCCAAAGGAAAACCAGTGAAACACGATAGTAATTCTAATTAATACATTTTACTCTCTCTGTGACTGGGACAGAGGCCGAACTAGTGGCTTCCAGGACTGTGGAGTGAGGGGACGAGTCGCCCCCCTCCCGAGGTCAAATTGCCCACACCTGTCATACAAATGGACGAAAGTAAGGAGGAAAAAACGCGTAGACGCGGACCTGAGCCCCCAGATACATTCACAGATACTACTCACCCCAATCTTCATCTGGTCTGTGACAGAGTCCGGGGCTAAAAGGTGACTCCATGGTGCCGGCAACGCCAACCACCTCCCTGAAGTACACGTTCCGGCACCCTGGAACTCGGTTGTGCGGTATCTGGGACGGCGGCAGCAAGGGGACAAAATACTAACGCTAACGCGACGGTGGCCGAACGAGGACAAACTGTTTCTATCGTAAGCGGTACGTGTGAAAACCAGCCTAGAGAACGTCAGCGGCTAAACTAAACGTGTCTGTGAGTTTTTATTTCCCATTTAGAGGTTCAGCACTTTCTGACTCAGTGTTTTAAGGGAACCGGGGATGAGACAGACAGACCACAATTAGGTTAAACAAAATTTATCGATGTTAAAAATGAAAGTAATATCCTTTCTGAACATCGTGCTCTCTTCTGATTCTCCTTAATATCTCAGAACAAAATTAGAGAGTAACAATAAATCTGACTTAATTTTTTACGAGTAATTTCCCAGCGATGTAAAAATTCTCCGTATAAAAAAGTGAAAAAAAAAACTATTTTTACACTTTCGTTAGCATTGCCTCTTGATCAGTATCCACAGTATCTGAGATAAGCAGTTCTACAAATTATACTTCTAGAAACTCGCCTTTATGAAAGCAAATTTAGACAAAGCGAATAGGTAAGATAAAATCTCCGTGCCCATATTCTCTCCTGACGATGAATGTCTAAAACCACTAGTAGTAGTAAGAGCGAGCCTAAAACCAGCATTAATAAAGTTCTCGGTTTTTTTGTTACGGTGTGGATTTTACGGTGTGGATTTATTTTAAAGAAATTCATACACATTACAAACGCTAACTGAAAATGCAAATTGTGTTTGATAAAATAAAGTTTAAAGAATGCTACTTCAAAGAATAATTCATAATAATTCAGTGACGCAGCCAGGAGCTATTTAAAAAAAATACTTTGCCAGAAGAACACTTAGTTTCTAGGACCCAGTGAAATCTTTCCCATGGTTACAAACAAAACAAAAATGCTTCCCAGAATCCTCCAAACTCCTCGTGCCTGGATATTACAACAGATTACACAAGACCAAACAGCGTAGAGACCGAAGCGGAGGAAAATATTTATGAAATCCCCTTAATATTAAATGTACTCCTGTCATCAAATTACTATAGTTATCATCTTCAGAGAAAAACTAAAATCAGTCTTCTGTATACACGACACCTTAGTCCTTTTTAAAAAACCATGATTGAACTTTGTTTTGAAGACTCTTTGTTCAAAAACATCAGATAATTATGAAACAAATATTTGTATACCTATCATCAAGAATTTTAAAATATTAATAACATGAATTAAATATGAATATAAAATATTAACATTTCATTTTGGGGTAAGTTTTGTTCTGGGCTAAGTTAAGAAATTGAAACGTTACAGATAAAATTTCACTCTTTTCTCCCTACTTCATTTCCCTCCCTCCACATGGGCAACTTCTATCAATATCATAAGCATCAATCTAGTCTATTTTTATACTTTTATCATTTTTGTAGATACGTATATTTAGTGTCATTATGGATTTTTTTATTTTTGCAGAACTGTATCATACTCTGATATTCTCCATTCACTTTCTCATTCACCATTATGTTTGGAGGATCTACCCTTATTTTGTTACGTGATATTTTGCCTTGAATACATATATCAAAATTTCATGGGCCAGGGATTTACCCCAGTGGTTCCGGTGTCTGCCTGGCAAGTGCAAGGTCCTGAGTTTGATCCCTGGTACCACATACCACAATGCCAGCCATCCCAGCACTTGGGACGCAAAGGCAGAAGGACTGCTGCGAGTTCAAGGCTGATCTGGGCTACATAATGAGTTCAGGGCCAGTCTGAACTGTGAAGACTTAGTTATAACTAAGTGATGAGTTACTTCTCTTTTCTCCACAGTGTCACCAGTAGTAGATATAGTCAGACTTTTCCAATTTTGTTACCGTGGAGGGTGTGGTCATAATCTATATTTCTGACAATTTTTTAAAATGTGCAGTCTCTCATGGTTATGAAATTGATTTCCTCTTCTGTAAACTGCCCACTCTTATGAAGTTTACTATTTTCCTTCTCTCATTGTATAAATCTTTTGATAGCCTACTCTATTCACTGAACTATTCTACATGTTGTAAATACTTTTTATCAGACTGACACTTTGTGGGGTTTTTGTCCTATAGGTTTTAATTTTTAAATTTATTTGTTTACTTATGTATTTATTTATTTATTTAGACAGGATCTCACTTTGTAGTTCTGACCCTGAGTTCACTATGTAGCCCAGGCAAACCTAGAACTCAGCAATCCTCCTGCCTCTGGATTATAGGTGTGAGCCACCACACCCAGCACTGTGGTATGTAGTACTGATTGCTGGTGGGCGTGAGTCACCACACCCAGTATTATTGTATGTGGTTACCGGGGACTGAACCAAGGACCTTGTGCTTGCTAGGCAGGTGGTGGAACCACTGAGCTAAATCTCTAGCTCTAGGTTTTAATTTTAATGTAATCAAATTTATCAATCTTTTATGATTTCTGCATATTTTTTTTTAGACAGGGTCTTGCTTTGTAGTTCAGCCTGGCCCTGAGCTCACTATGTAACCCAGGCAAGCCTCGAACTCACAGTAATCCTCCTGCCTCTTCCTTCCAAGTGCTGAGGTGTGAGCCATCACACCGGCACTGTGGTATGTGGTTACTGGGGATAAATCTCCAGCCTTCCAAACTTTTTTTTTTTTTTTAAAGCCCTTAACAGGCCTGGGATTTAGTTCAGTGGTTCCAGCACCTGTCTTGCAAGCATAAGGAGGGATTTAGCCCAGTGGTTCCAGGGCCTGCTTTGCAAGCATAAAGTCCCAAATTTGATCCCCTGCGATCCCCAGGAACCACATACCACAATGCTGGGCATGGTGGCTCATGCCTGTCATCCCAGCGCTTGGGAAACAGAGGCAGGAGGACTACTATAAATTTGAGGTTAACCTTGGACTACATAGGGAGCTCAGAGCCAGCCTGACTACAAAGTGAAACCCTGTCTCAAAAAAAAAAAAAAATGTCTGAACAGTTGAGTGATACTGAGTCCTTTTTTCTTCAGTCCATTCCTCATTAACTCTCAATTTAAATCCTTGGAATGGGAATAAAACTTGAAGAGAAGTTTTGTCTAGAGATAGTATCACTCTGATATAGGCAAGAGGAGTCTGCCGTGGCCCCACCCTGTAGACAGAGTCTGACCTCTGGCTCTCTCTCCTCAGTGAAAGAATCCTTGTGCCAAGGTGACATATCCTAATAGAAGTCCCTGTCTACACATACTTCTAACACCCAAATAGTTCAAACAATCCCAAGCCTCAGGTAGGATCTGTTCAGGCCCCTGTTCTCCTACAGGTGAACTGAGACAACAGTCTATACCAGAGGTGTAGGTGGAGTTAGACACATGAGATGGGGAATCCATATATATACCAGCTCTTCCTGATGCAGGACAAATCAAGGCATGGGGAGAGCAAAGTGGCAGCCTGTGGGTCAGAGGCCAATTATTTCTGCCATGTTTTCTTCATAGAATCACAAACTCAAATCCAGCATTACAGGTTTTTATAAAAGTATGTTTTTCAGTAAACCTATTTAACCATCAGTTTGATTTATAACTTTAAATGTAAGGCAAATCATACATGGGTTTCAATTTCTACTCTTTTTTTTTTTTTTTTTTGAGACAGGGTCTCGCTTTGCAGTGCAGGCTGGCCCTGAGCTCACCATGTAGCCCAGGCAAGCCTCGAACTCAGCAATCCTCCTGTCTCTGCCTCCCGAGTGCTGGGATTACAGGCGTGAGCCACCACGCCCGGCACTGTGGTATGTGGTATTGATGGCTGGTGGGCGTGAGTCTCCACGCCCAGCATTGTATGTGGATTCCAGGGATCGAACTCAGGACCTTGCGCTTGTGAGGCAAGCGTCGGAACCACTGAGCTAACCCTCCGGCCCTCAATTTCTACTCTTAATGGGAACGAAACAAATATTGGCTGGGAGCCTGCCTAGTAAATGTAGAATTTAGTTGAAATTGTCTTTCACTGATACCATTAGATTTTATACTCTGGTCAGCATTCAGTGTGACATCTCTTAAGACACATAGCACCCTGCACAGTGAACCCAAACATTAGAAAATGGAGATTAAGAAAGGAATTGTTAAGTAACTCAAATTTTCACTTTACCCTAGATTCAATCATTTGCTAGCAATGTATTTGGAGGAAGTGACTTAATCGTTCTCAACTTCAATTCACAGCTAAAATTAGAGTAAAAGCTAATAGCATATGCCTGTAATCTCAGCATTTGAGACCAGCCTGGGCAAGTTGGTGACTGAGTGACTAGTAATACAGCTCAGAGTTAAAGCTCCGAGTTCAATTCCCAGTATGGCAAATGAGAGCAAATTGGGGTTTGAAAGAGAACAAGGTCACTTAAACTAGGACACACACATTAAGGGCTAAGCTTAGTGACTAGCGCACAGTATGTGAGCAGTAAATTGCAGCTATTTTAAGGGGAAAACTACTAGGTAGGCATTTGCCTGCATTATATCACAAAAATCCTAATTTTAACCAAACAGATACCATTTTCCCCCTTTTCTGAAGAACAAATTGAGACAAATATAAATGTTCTTTAAGCCAAACTTGTCAGAAAGGCAGAGCACTTCCTGGAAGGTGGCGATGGGGAGCTGTTATTAGAGCATAACCACATTTACTTCAGTTTCCACAGTGTCATCCCGCCTCTGACAGAAGTCTAATACTGGCCCTTCAACAAATATGAAAGGCCAAATATCGTAAATTCTTATTCCTAAGTGAAACATAAAAAAGAAAAGGCTCTATTTGTTAGTGTTTCTCTAAAGAACAAAGGTATAATAGATATTCTACATAAACTCCCAAACTAAAGAACTTTAAATTTGAAAATTCTACTCAAGGGGTAGTTCACAAAATTTACATAAAGAAAATTAAATTTTCCAGAATTCCTCACTGGAAAACAGTATTTTTTTGTTTAAAAAAAATACTATTAGGGTCGGAGATTTAGCTCAGTGGTTCCAGAGCCTGCCTAGCAAGCACAAATTCCCTGGTTCGATCCCCAGTAAGCACATACAACAATAAGGGGTGTGGAGGCTCACACCCACCAGCAATCAATACCACATACAACAAATGCCGAGCTTCGTGGCTCAAACCTATCATCCCAGCACTTGGGAGGCAGAGGCAGGAGGATTGCTGAGTTTGAGGCTTGCCTGGGCTACATAGTGAGCTCAGAGCCAGCCTAAACTACAAAGCGAGACCCTGTTTCAAAAAAAAAAAAAAAGAATCAAAATAGGTATGTCATGTACAGGTACAGATTCTCAGTGATGAATGTGTAAATAATGTATACTTAAAATGTTCTGTTAAACTCAACTTTTAAAAAAAGAATACCTACTTAAAAATAACAGCTTTAAATTTTTGTATACAATTTTGTCCTTCCAGACCTTAAAATATCAGAACTTTAAAAGAAAGAAACAAAGTGTTTATAAAAGATTTTAATAACAAGTCAAATAAAATTTACATGATTAAAAAGTTGTTGTATATTCTACTTATATCATGTAATGTATACAACGAAAAATAATTTCCATATTACATCAAGTGATTTTTATCTTCTCACATTCCAAATGAAATGCTGGCCTAAAAGCTAGCTCTCTGGCCATGAATAAGCAAGGGTAGCGCAAATCTCCAACAGGTTCTTTCCCAAGTTACCAAATGTCACAAGCTCATCAGTTTCTTGTTTGTGATCCCAAAGCTGGCAGCGCTTTTATTTCATCCACTCTGTTCTTATGTATTTGGAAAGCTGGTGTGATCCATCTACCACAGGAGCACTGTTCACCATACCAATTGAAGGAGCCCAACTTGGCACTGCATTTTGGGCAAAGAAGCTGAAACAGAGCAAATGTGTTACTTCCTTCACTCACTTTAATATAAAACAAGTAACTATCTTTGACAATATGGGATATAAAAATAGTAAGATACAGAACATGACTCGTATCTTCAAGGAACTTATAATCTAATAAGTGATAAGAACTGCACTGGAAATTTACTGTAATCAATGATGGACTACAATTATGATAGGCATTTTGTATTCGAGAAACAGACTAATTCTAAATTGGAGGAACAAAAGCTGAAGCTTATGATTCAAGAAAACCTCTATGAATGTGACATATGTTTATAACTTTTACTCAGGTTGCAATTTAAGATTTCAAATGAAAACATCATGGCTAAAGGAAGAAAATTATACTAGAATTTTCATGTCAGCATACAAGTGAGATTTCTAACAATTAAAAAATAAAGGGCTGGGGATTTGGCTCAAGTGGAACCGCACCTAACTTAAAAAATATAAACTCTTCCGGTAGAACAAGTAAACCTAAAAATGCTTAACAAATCATTATATTTTGCCCAATGCAGTTTTAGCACTATTCTTTTCTATGGCACAAGGTAGAAATTTTTTTTTTTGAGACAGGGTCTCGCTTTGTAGTTCAGGCCGTCTCTGAGCTCACTATGTAGCCCAGACAAGCCTTGAACTCAGCAATCCTCCTGTCTCTGCCTCCCGAGTGCTGGGATTACAGGCGTGAGCCACCATACCC
>PVIC010054995.1:0-11373 GCA_004025085.1 Thryonomys swinderianus | reverse complement strand
TGTAGTTCAGGCTGGCCCTGAGCTCACTATGGTGCCCAGGCAAGCCGCCGCGAACTCAGCAATCCTCCTGTCTCTGCCTCCCGAGTGCTGGGATGACAGGCGTGAGCCACCACGCCCAGCATTATATGTGGTAACCGGGGATCGAACTCAGGTCCTTACGCTTGCGAGGCAGGCGCCGGAACCACTGAGCTAACCCTCCCGCCCCAGGTTAACTGCATTTTTGACTGGTGCAACTTTCAGTGTGTACTGAGTTTAATGAGACACAGCTCCACAGCAGGTCGAGGAGCAGCTGCACGTGTTATACAGTGATTTACTTCAAACCTATGCATTCCAGGAAGTATTGGAGGCCCTCTATCGTACCAAGCCATGCAGGATACAAATAAGCAAGGAAATCAGGAAAGGCAAAACAAAAACCAAAAACCATCAGTGAAGAGACAAAATTCACAGAGAAGCTGCCCAGGAAAAGCCAGGCAGGAGATGATCCTTATGAGCCGAAGCTGGGTTACTGTGAACGATAGCCACACGGTACATCATGACCACAGTAATTCACGGTCAGGGAAAATACATTATGGACATTTTCAAGTGTTGTATTTCAAACTCAAGTTTAATACTCTTCTTCTTGATTTGTATGAGCTCTTTTTTACACAATAGCTTTTTGTGCCATATTTATTGTCTATTATATTTGGTGCAAAGATATGGTTAATGTCACCAATGTATTCAATTAAAATAATATACAGAGAGAGAACAAACTCAAGGTGTTCTAGACAAATGCTCCAAAGCAAGCCACACCCTTAGTCTGATTTTCTAAGTGTTCATCTAATCGATGTGTGTACATACTCCTTATATTGTATTATAGCCTCCTGTGGCTTTATATCTAGGGTGCATTTCTTTATCTAGAGACCAGCTAAATTACTGCCTTTATTTTCTTCCATTTTGTGATGGCTTTAGTTTTGTAAATTAGTCTCTTGCCTATAAAGACTACTGAATTTCAAAATGCATCTCAGATTCAAGCCAGTGTTCATAAGAACCAAACTGGAAAGCATTCTTCATGTAAACAAAATGGAACCTTTTCTAAAATGGAAACTTTAAACTACATATTATATGAAATCCTCTATCAGTCTTGAGGACAGATTCACTTATTGCTCTTCTCCCTGAAGTCCATCTTCTCAGTCCAATTATAACAACTCTGTCAAAGGACATGAAATGTACAAGCCTTGATTTAGCTCAACCCAAACCCAAAACAACTAAACCAGTGTTGAATTTGGAAGCTCAGCGCTGGGACTGCTTCCTCCACCCAGTCGTTCATTTCAACCCCTGCCTGTGTTAACACTAAGTCCCGAGCGGAGACGCAACCCTGTTCTTTTGTAACCATTTGTACAGCAGTTATTTTCCCATCACACTTTTCATTTCCTTTAAGAATCTCAGCTCTTTAAAAAACCCACAGACACAATCACTAGGAGCTTCACCATCACAAAGAAAGTGCTTCCATTACAAAAGTGATCTAGAGAAAGTGTTCTCAACTCTGTAGGAGTTTAACTGGAAACTTTAAGAGGAAAAAAGGACTCATGTGAATTCAATAAAAAGGGGAGAAGGATGTAGAGAGACAATGGAGAGGGCTGGAATCAATTAGGTCAAATTATACCCTGCGTTACATGTGTACAACTCCTCCTGTTACAGTGACAGGAAGGGGCAGGAAGACCACAGCTTGGGTTTAGAGCCCAGCTTAGAACGCAGAGAGCGCCACAAACAGCCTCTCCTCCGACAAGTCATCTCAGGGATGGGTGGCTCTGAAGTCTCCGACTGCAAATGCTTCTCTCTGGGGAACTTGCATGGGCCAGGGCTTGGTTCTGTGCCAACTGGTGGAAGGATGCCCACAGCAACTTGTTACCATGCCAGCAGCTTATGTCCACAAGTCAGGCCGTTTCTCAAATATTCTTTCTCATTTTCTCCTTTGCCACTGATTTATTTTCTTTTTGCCATTTTATCCTATAAGCAAGCATATCCTGCTTTACGACCTGATGCTATAAGTCTTGGCCCCCATGGGCTTCCATACTTCGCCTATTACACCTGCCCCTTAGGACCCCAGCTTCCTGCTCCTGAGAGGAGCTGGGGAACCATGCATCTAGAAGAGGTGCCCTGGATTTCTGCAACCAGGAGAGTCGGTGTGAAGGGCAGATCTGTTCTGGCAAGTATTGTGGCTACAGCAAGCGAAAATGATGTCCTGGCAGCCACATTCAGCCACTGACTTCTGACTTCTGATAGAATTTAGCAAGACCGTCATTCACCAAATGGAATCATTTAAGCCCAAAGTGTGAGCTCTCCTGAGGTAACACTCGTGAGGTCTCCCAGCCTTTCCAGTTCTCAGAGGGGGTCATCTTCTTCTATCAAGTCAGAGTGAGGTGGGAAATAGCTCCAAGAGGGTTTCAGAGCCAAGGTTGCGAAGTACCTTGTCCATCCTGTCCCTTCCCCTCACAGGGGCCTGAGTTCAAGGCTGCTGCGTCTCAGATGCTTTCCCACCAGCGGTCAGGGTTGGCCAACTTAGTAGGGACACAAGGCAAGAGAGCCCGGGTCTCCCGTGCACTGCAAGTTTTCCTTTCTCTAAGAACAAGTGCACTTCAGTGCTTCCTAAACACTGAGGTGGGGCGAACGCAAGGAACTGTAAGGAATCCCTCGGGAGACCATCAAGGGAGCGTCTGATGATCCGGTTAGTCTTCACACTTCACAGGCTTCTGGTTTGCAACACGAGAGAAGGAAGATCAGAGAGGTGTAAATACCGCGAGGTCCTCAAGGGGACGGACTTCCCACCTTCTTCCTCCTGCCATAGTGCTTACGTCCAGCCCAGGGCTGGAACCGATGGGGTCTCACAGTAGACTGTGCTGCGTGTCCACGTTCCTGTAACGTGGCTGTCCCGCCGGCTGCCTCAGTGGCCTGTGGGACTGTCACTCGGCCGAAACTTGGTTTCTTACTTAAACCTGGAGTCCTGATGTTTGCTAACCCCCCTTTGGAGCTTTATGATTCTCCGTAGCTGTTTTCTTACACTTTGGAGGGGGGGGTCACATAACTTGAATGGCACCACTTTGTTTTTTATCGATAAATAAGCAATTTATTTTGGAAAAAATGGTCAACTCTTATTCAGCAAACCAAGTTTAAAAAAATAGATGATAGATGATAGATAGATAGATAGATAGATAGATAGATAGATAGATAGATAGATAGATATTTTTTTGAGACAGGGTCTCGCTTTGTAGTTCAGGCTTGTTCTGAGCTCACTATGTAGCCCAGGCAAGCCTCGAACTCAGCAGTCCTCCTGTCTCTGCCTCCCGAGTGCTGGGATTACAGGTGTGAGCCACCACGCCCAGCACTGTGGTACGTGGTATTGATGGCTGGTGGGCGTGAGTCTCCACGCCCATAGTATGTGTGTACCGGGGATCAAACTCAGGACCTTGCACTTGTGAGGCAGGCGCCGGAACCACTGAGCTAACCCTCCGGCCCCCAAGTAAATATATTTAAATATAACATTCTTAAAATGTACCTTATTGTACCTGCAAGTACTCAGGAAAGTAAGATCCAACATTAGGGGTGTATAGAGGATGTATCTATTCTTTACAATTGTTTGGAAACTTTGGTCTGATAACTAATGTTGGATACAACAGGTAGTCAGACATTTGTTTGCAGAGGTTGAGAAACAATACAGTACATTTTAACGGTCAAATCCAATTTGCCTTAATTCTGCTACCTTTGTAGATATTTTATTCCCAAGATTTCTAAGCATTGAAACCAGTGAGGCTGCTTTGTGCATAGCAAGATTTTTTCCTCACGCTCAACAGAATGAATTCAAACACAGTCACGCCCTGATCACCCACTGGGCTATGAACCTAAACACACACACACATGCACACACACACACACATGCACACACACAGACACAAACACACACACCAAATAGCGTTTGCAGTCATAACTATGCCAGCCTGGTTCACAGAGTAAAGAGTTCTGCTGAATGGTGGTGGGGGAATGTGGTCCGTGGTCGGGAGTGGCCCCTGGACTCAGTCTGGCATTCCTGAGGAGAAGGAGGAGGAGGAGGAGCAGTATTTAGTCTGCATTTAATTTTTAAACCACATTTCATCCTTTTCTGTCTCTTCATAGCCACACACGGGGGCGGGGGGATCCTGTTGCTCGTGCTAGGCATTCTTTATCCAGTTCTTCTGGGCTGTCCTTCCATTTCTGTTTAGGACAGCTAATCTTTCATGAACCTGCACTGAGCCAAGAGGCACATTTTGCACATCTCTAATCACCCACACATAAGTAAGATTTCAACACCATTAACCCTTGAACGACAGCTTTTTCCTGGCTGGGAATCAAGGAAGGCTGAGGAAATATATCTACTTGTTGCTCACTGAAGGGGCATTATTACAGTTACAGAGAGCTACCAGAAAGTTCCTCTTCAACTCAAGCCAAAAGTTCTAACAGGAACCCCCAGTGTCTACATTTTCATCAGTGTAGACATCAAAAGAGGCCTGTTTCTGCACTAGGCCCCCAACTGGGAGAAAGGGAGGCCTTGCCAGCACCCACTATTTAAAAGCCAGCCCTAAAGTTTCCTAATGGTCGCACAGGAAGGCACAGAGGTCCCAACGGCAAGTGGGTGCTTCTGGATCAGACTGGTTGAACCTTGGCTTAGCTTGTACTTTCAAGGTAAATAAAGTGTGACAAGTTCTGTGCCTGTTCGAAGGAAGGAAGAACTTGGGCATCCTATCAACAAATGCGAAGTTTAAAACTGACCATTCACAATTTGCAGGCCTGGGAAGTTCACTGCCACACATATTCCCTGCAGTCGGTTCTGCTAAGTTTGCAGTAGTTTTCCAAGAAATTCCTAGTAGTTTCTGGGAAATGCAATGCACATGGCTTTCAGGTATATTTCAGAAGTCCTCCATCCATCAGGAAATAGATACTCATATCTGTCCAGAAATGCAAGCTGGCTCTAAGTGCAACTTCTTCATATGTGTATTTTGTTTTAACTTGCACAGGAAGGAAAGGAATCACAATTTACACGTGAGAAGAGTTGCATAAATCTTTAGGATGGGAATAGAAAGGGTTACAAAGATGTCTGTGTATATATGCGATAGATTTATAGGTTGCCCATTCATTCTAAGAAGTGATCACCAAAGGAAGAAGTCAGTTCCCCTGAGTTGGGTTGGAGAACTCGCAAGTGTCACCACCATTTGAAGACCCGGTTCCCATGCGTGGGGGTCAGAGGAAGTCCCCAGCGTGCTGGACATCCTGAGAGCAGCACGTCCCTCCTGGTCCCCGGGAGGCCGGCACCCAGCAGTAACTTGATGCATTGTGCACGCTTTACAGAATCATGTTGGGCGTTGACCTTCTCGGCCACAGTGGGGACGGCAGTGCTCCTGTGCGGAATACCATTCTGCCCAAGTGGACACTGCACGTCAGCAGAAGAGACCGACTGCCCTGGAGTTACACATCCCTCCCAGAGGAGATAAACACGCTCATCTGCACCTTCCATGCTTTTCTCGCTCAGTGTGGGAAGCTCCCGGGGAGACACTTTCCATACCGGGCATGTTTAAGATTTTAATGGCCTTCTACTTCTGCACTACAATATCTTATGATCTCTTTTGACTCTTAACACGCTCTTTGTGGGGTTTTGTTTTGCCTCACATGGTCCTACGAGGTCTCTTCAAAAACTGCAAAACTCTTGAACCAAATAATGACACTGTTTGTTTTCCTAGTCATGAGACAGGTGCTCATGTGTTCCCTTTCATTCCCACGAGACCTTTTGTAAAAAAAAAAAAAAAACAACAACAAAAAAAACCCTAATGGGGCTAGATCTCGTCTCCTTCCTGAGTACCTGATGGATCTATACAATTAAAATTCCATCCATCCTAAGCCATTAAAATAAGATAGACAGATCTGACTCTTTAAGTGAACCCGAGTAGAAAGCCACAAGACATAGTTGCATCACAGAGTTTTGGATTAAACAGATTACAAGTTTCACTCTGCTTTTCCAAATGACTGCAGCCCAGATCACAATCCCGTGTGTCGGGGACAGGACCGCCCTGCATACCTGTGTGTCAGTGTCCAGCCTCCCAATCCAGGAGATAGCATTGTGGACTCCACATTGCAGAGGTTCGGCAGGGAGCGCGGCGGTTATTTTTCACTCTACAGAAAGGATGACAGATAAGAGACCGACAAAGCTCTTTCACACGCCAGAGGACCCTACATGGATTCTCGCTCCTGTGTGTCTACTGAATTTCACAGAATCTCTAGGCAAGGAACACAAATAAAAACAAAGAAAATCTGCATCAGATCAACAACAGTATTGTATAAATGGGATTAACCTTTGAACAATACCAATACCTAGAATTTAATAACTTTTCATGAGAGATCTAAGCACTCTGAAAGGACCTGGGAATGAGTTTACAAGAACCAGTTGGTAGGAAAGGGGTAAAGCAGGGTTCGTAGCTTTATATTTATGTAGAAATACACATATGTACACTGTTGTAGAATAAGATGTGCAATATTTTCAGATGAACAAGTCCAGAAAATGACACAGTTTAAAATCAATCTGGTAAAATGGTAGTCTATATTTTCGATTTATTTAACTTATGCTGTGGTGCTGAGGATCAAACTCACAGCCTTCTATATGCTGGGTAAGCAGTGGCACCCCCAGAACTCACCCCCAGCCCTGTGCTTAATTTCACCCATAAGATGCCTTCCTACCTGGCCCCGTGAAAATAGCCGACCACCAACCCTGCACGTGTAGACTAGAAGTCGTGTGAAGGGAGGCAGAGTGCCCAGGTGTGGTCCTCGAAGCCGCACAGTAAGTGCCACATAGACCCCACTAGACATTGCTTATAGGGCGGGATCTCCCACATGTAGGAAAGATAAGGGCACTCCCAGCATCACCCAGGCATCTTCGGTTCTAAAACTCTCCATCCTATCAAAGATAAGTCTTCGTGCGAATTAGTCATTTAATAAAAAACTTTGGTAACAGGTGCCAGTGGTCATAAAGTCCCCTGAAAACTCTGATCTGATCGTCACTATGTATAAAACCAGGACCTATAAACTAATAAAGAAAAAAAAGAGGAGCATTGAATGCTTTACATAAAATGTGGCTAGCAGCAAAAAAAGACAAGTTTGAGTTAAGTGGAAAGAATCAAGAATTACCCAAAGTGAGGGCTAAAAATAAAGTTACCCCAAGTCCCACTGTAATTTCCTACCTCTGTGGCTTTGCCTCTAACTCACAGTCTAGAATAACCCTGAGGAGTCAGACCTCCTTAGGTTGGCATTTGGGTTTGCCCGCTGCGGCTAGGACATGGCCATCTCTTACAGTTCCCTAGTTCAGTCCCTCAGGTACAGCCGGGAAAAATCACCCAATTTTTCCCACCCATTTTTCTCGTTTATCTCTCTAGATTCATCATGTCAACAAGTGCACCGAGCTTGGGTTACAGTGGGCAAGATCATGGGGAGCTTCGGCGCTCTGACTTCCCACTCTAGGAGATGAAAACACAGTTTTACTCATTATTATTCTACCTAGTAGAAACTGTTTGCCACATTTTACCCAATCTAAGAAGCCATGTTTAATTTTCTTAGGTGCTGGAAAAGTTAAAAGTTGGTCCAGGTATGGGAAACCGATAACCTTAATGAATATAAACATTGTAATGCTACAAACATATGCTAAGGTTAACATCAAGAAGATTCTAGAAAATGGGGAAAAGGGCCTAAGAGGAGGAAGGGAGAAGGGCTTCTAAAAGGGGAAGCAAACTGTATTATGCGTATGTATCTCCTCTCCAAGAGGCCCATAAATGCATGTACCGCAAACATACTAATTTTAAAACGCTATATTTCAAACTTTGCCACCCTCTCAGTTGTTGTAGTCAACTTTATTTCAGTCTGGTTTTTAAAAACTAAAGATGTGTGACCTAGCAAGTTCAACACTTCCTCTTTTTCTTGATTGAAGAAATTCTTTCACCTGGCAGTGTTTTCTTATTTGTTTTGAGAAATTAACACACAAACATGGCAAGATGCTGAACAATATAAAATTAAAAGTAAACTTCCCACTAGAGATCAGCTTCCAGCTGCCTTTCCAGAGTTAATCGCCTTATTTATAACTTGTATATCCTTTCAACACCAATTCTAAGGACTTAAAAGCTTACTAATATGTGTGTGTCTGTATGTTTTTTGTTTGTTTTTTGGCAATACCTGGGATCGAACTCTGGCCCTTGTGCATCCAAGGTTGGTGCGGTACCTCTTGAGCTAAATTCCCAGCCCTGTATCTGCTTTTAATAGAAATGGCAACATTCAAAAAACACATCAGTGAACTACAAGAGCATTCATTAAGTTACAAAGGCCTGGTAGAGAAGGGAGATCACATCTGGGCTGAGGAAACTGCAGGAGAAAGTGACGGTGATGGGGTTCAAGTCTTCAAGGGTGGGATTCCTGAAGGGTAGGGTAGGTGGAGATAACGGCACGAATGAAGTCTCGAGAAATAGACAGTGTAAGGGGCTGTGGAGGTTGGCATTAGATTGGGGCTTTGTCTGGGTATAACTCAGAGAGACAATGGGGGAGATATCTAAGATTACACCACAACCGTGCTCCAACTCTCCGATGGGTTCTCACTGGACCAAATCCAAACTCTTTGCCGAGAAAGACAAAGCCAAGTTTTGGGGGGCGGGGCAGAGTCTCACTATGCAGTTCACTCTGGGCTTCGACTCACTATGCAGCCAGGTTGGTCTCGAAGACAAAGCCTTTGATACGCTGGCTGTCACCCGTCTTCCCGGCCTCCCCCTTCCCTCCTCCCAGTGACCACTGACCAACCCAGCCACACCTGTGCCAGCCACGTTCTCTCTACCTCGTGCTCTCTAAAGGCTGTTCCCTCCCCGCTTCGGCTGCTGACGCTCATCCCTCCTGTCCTCTGAGAGGAGGTGCCCACCTCGGCCAGCCTCCCCCAGGCCTGCTGCTGTCCCTCCAGCCCTGTGAGTGCCCCCTTGCCGGTACGCATCACGCGTGGACGGAGCCGCTCTCTATTCCGTGCGCACCAGGGCGGCGAGCGTGTCTGTCTAGTCTCAGCCTCTCACCTGGCACCTGAACAGGGTGCGGCAGGAAGCAGGTGCTCAGTGAGCGCGTGTGAACGGACAAGCGAATCCCCGTCCTGGGGCAGGACGCTCCCAGCCAGCGCGCCAGGTGGCCCCGGCCCTGCCTGGCCTCACCATCTGGCCCGAAGACCTTGCCTAAGGATTCCTCTCTGATGAAGTATGTCACCTCTTCGTCACCAGGTGTCACCCAAGGCGCAGTCTCAGGTCACCCAAGGAGGCTGCCGTCTCCCTGGCTTTTCAGAAACGGGCCCCAGAGGAGCACATGCCGGTGGTCGCGGTGGCGACGTCCTTCCTTCCCTGCCGGCCAAACCACTCTGCTGCGCTTCCCTCTCCCTGACGCGGTAAACACAGCTGGCCGAACAGCACCCCACTCACACCCCCAGGCTAGTTTCACGCGGACACTGTGCCTGCTCATTAATTCTAACTGCCTGATCAAGACCCCTCATTTGTGACCATCACAACCTCTAAACAACAGGGTCCAAGAGCAAATGCCCATCAGGGTCTCCTTAGTCTGAGTGCCGCTCCATTGTCAGGCACGACGGGCTGCAGGAGGACAGGGACGCTCTGCCTGAGTGACCGCTACATGACAGTATGGACAACGGAGGTGCTTAGCGGGCAGTGACTGACTGAAAACTCTCAAGGCGATGCTTCTCCCGTTCAGCCCAGTAGCAGGATCCATCACACCTGCAAGTCAGAAACACCGGTAAATAGTAGAGCTTCTCCTTTACTCAGCGATACAGAGAGGAGTGGACCACGGTAGCCAATGAACAGGCTCACATCCAAGCCGCAGGCCTCTCAAGGATTCCACCAATCGCCTTTGAAACTGCCTGTTGGCCGCTCCTCTGAAAGGTGCACTCCGATCTCTGCCGGATTCAGGGTGCTCCATGTCTCTGTGACAGGAGGGAGCTTCCTCAGGCTTGTGGGCAGATGTCTGTCTGACCTGGATCCACTGCAGGGAGAACCACCTATACATTGTTTGAAGCCGGTCAGGCAGGCTGCAGCTTCCGTCAACAAGAACATCTGTACGTCTGCTGAGGCTCAGGAGCCTACTGCATCACGGGAAAGCACCCCACGTCCAAGTCCCCAGCGGCCCCACGGAGATCCCACAGGCCGACTGTCCACACTGCGTCTGCAGGCCGCTCGCTCCAGCCCCACCACCCCAACGGCACACATTTCCCAAACCGGGAGGGTAAACAGCCTCTGACAGTGCCGTCTTCCCGACAGACCTCTTCAGGCCCTGTGCTACGGCACGCAGACTCCTGAGGTCACACGGATGCCACAGCTGTGGGGCAGGCATGACTTGGCACCAGGCAACCGTCCCGGGCCTTGGCGTGTGACCCCTCAGGGCCGCCAAGCTCTGTGCTTACCAGAAGGAAAGGGCTTCCTGTTCACCTGCTTTGCTCTCAAAGCCGCGTTCAGATCTGAGCGACACGCCCTGCAGGCACCTCTCTGACGAGCTTCTCAGTGGGTCAGCGACGGGGAGCTGGGTTGAAGTTCAGTGGCATCAGGCAATGCCAAAAATAAGAGGACTGGTCTTCAGGAAAACAATCAACAGAGCAGTTTGGAAATTGTGCAAGAAAGTTTTTAAAAGGAGATGGTTCGAATTAATAAATGCTCTATTAAAAAGCTGATGCTGAGCAACTGACATGAAGGGACACTATTCATGTGCACAGGAGAGATCATTTAGAAATATTTCTGCCCCATCGTCTTTGCCTTGATTGCTGCATTCCAGAACTGTGACACATTCCTTCTTCCAAATTAAGTGGCCAGATGAGAACAGTCTCGATTCTGAAAAGCTTACAGACAGCTCCCTCCAGTCTGAGGCAAGTGCTCCTCCTTCCCCATGGACCTGGGGTAAATAAGGTCACCCAGCCACAGCCAAGGTCAAGGACGTGTCACTACTTCCCCGGGACACCTCACCCCCACCCGTTCAGCTAAAACCCAAAAATGTGCCTGGCAGTAGACAATGGGAGTTGAATAGGACTTAAGTAATGAAGTTTGTTTGAGGCCATTTGACCATTTGTGTTATGAAACAGAGTCACTTGAATAATGCCACTCTCTCCCTCAATGTGGAAATAAAATGAAACAATAAAAAGAAATCCTCAAAATAATTAGAAGTAAATCAGTAACTCCAAGTCCTATAGAAAAAGAAAAGGTCTTACAGCAAGGGGCTTGCTACGCTAAACCCCTAGAGCAGAGACGGTGAACCTTTTAACGATGAGTGCCCAGAGTGCATACAAAAACCCACTTATTATCACAGAGC
>PVIC010054994.1:0-11374 GCA_004025085.1 Thryonomys swinderianus | reverse complement strand
TGGGAGGTTGTGGGTAGGTAGCAATATGGGTAAAAATGAGAATTAACTTCTATCATATGCTAGTACAAATTCCCCAATGTTGAGTGGGATTGTGAACTGTATATAAAATGTACCAATAAAGAATTCAATTTTAAAAAGTGCCTTAGTTTATTTGAATGAATACAGGCTTTTGGATCAGATGGTAGCAGAATGTTTGAGAGGTGTGACAGCCTTCTCACTGCTCATGCAGAGGTGTAGCCTACCCCAAGTGAGCGTTCCTGACTTCAGGTGGATTTGACATGCGGTGTGATGCAGAAGACAGGCAGCAGTCTTGCCAGAATAGTGTGAGCTCAGGGCACGTAAGCCTTGGGACCAGGGACACGGTGCAGGATGCTCTGTCCGGTCGCATCTGTGTGTGAACTGTGAAAACGGCACTGGCATTCTTGCAAGGCTACGAAGGTGCTGAGTCTTTTCTTAATCAGCCGGAGTGCTATCAGGTCCCTCATTAAAGTGTACTTGTTGGTTTTTCTTTTAAAGAGAAAACACACTGATTTTAATGACCATTTGGGTTTTATCCTTGATTAGTAGCACTTGGTCACTAATCTAAAATGTTTTAAAAACTCTGTACATTATCAGTCATCTTCCTGATGACCAGACAGTACCCTGTCTGCTGCTTTCTTTCACTCATTTGCGCTGCACATAGGAAATTCTTAATATTCCAAGCACTCTGCAGAATGCTAGTTGTTTAAAAAGTGAACAGAACATGCCTGAAATAGAGGATTTATGATATGCTGTTCTTAGGGTTTCTGGTAGCCTTTATGGGAGATCTCTAGAAGAGTGTAGTTGGAACCATTTAAAACAGCAAATTAGTTTGACTTTAAATATAATTTGCTGTATATGGGAACAAACCTGCCTGCATATTTCCCTGAAATTTCCACACCTGGAGATTTCCTTCAAGCAGCCTTATATATCTGCAGTGAACAGCAGCAGCCTGTGGCAAACAGAAGAGGTCCCTGTCATTGACACCTTCTGTGAAATTAAACTTGGTCTGGTCACTCATTGAGATAGATCTGTCTGCGTCATTGCTTTTAATACACAGGAAGAGATTTTCCCCCCCTTTAAAAAACAAATACCATGGCAATGTTAACTCTCTCAGCCGACTAGTGGCGCAAAGGAAAACTGCTGCTTGGCTCTGACTTGCCAAAGGAAGAAAGCTACAGTCACAGTGCATTTCCCCGTTACAAAGAGCCTTGGCTCTGCCACGGCTGCTGTGTGCTGCAAACCGCACTCCACCGGGAACTGTGGTAGTGAAGTGACTCTTCTTCCAGTTACAGTGGTAGCGTGTTTATTCAGTGCGGTGCCCTTGCTGAGAAAAGACTGTTTCCTTCATATCCCCCAGCCGATCATTTGTTTAGCCGGAGAATTTAATGAGTAATGAATGTGATCCTTTGGCTGATACAAAGTATTTCCACCGCCTACGGCTGTTTATAAAGAGTTCTGCAGCGACCACAGGCAGTAATTTGTCTCCTTAGGTATCAGCAATGTCTTTTAACAACTAGAAGATTTATTTTTAACTGTTTGACTCAGTGTTTGTCAGATGATTCGGACCATCAAACTGCAGATCGAAGCACCCAGTGTGGGGGGAAACTAGAATGGCAAGGAAAAGAGGGCTGGCTGGGAAAGGGGGTGGGATTTTAGAGTCGTGCCTCCCAGGCTCTGCCTCCCGCCGCCGTGGGAGAGAGTTGAGGCTTCAGCAGTGTGCGTGTGTGTGTGTGTGTGTGTGCGCGCGCGCGCGCGCGCGTGTGCTTGCAGGTCAAGCAGGGAACTAAAGGCTAATGGCTGCCTGGCTTCAGCTACTTAAAGATACAGATGCCTAGCATTTGGGATCTCCTGAGGAGCGACCCATAGCCAGGGGATAGAGTACTCTGAGCACCACTCAGCTGTCCTGCCCGCCGTGCCTTTCTCCTGCTGCATGCTGCTGTCTTCAGAAGCCTCTCACCATGATCGATAGCTCCAAGAAGCAACAGGGCTTTCCAGAGATTTTAACTGCCGGGGATCGTGAACCTTTTAAAGAAAAGGAATGCCTTGAAGGGAGCAACCAGAAAAGTCTCAAGGAAGGTCAGTTGTGGCCGGGGGCGGGACAGCCACCTTCCTAGCCGACCGACGGTGTCCATCTGCTTACTCCCGCGTGTCTGCCTACTGTCCACCCATAGTAATATATACACATCCAAGGTTCTCTGCGGTGAAAGCTTCATGCTGTTGTTAAAGATTCGTTGGTACAATGAAGGGGTTTATGAAGGTACTCCTAATTTCAGTGCGTTCTTTCCAGATTCATTTTGTATATGTCTTCATTTTTCTTCAGTTTTTTGCACTCTCCTGTGGCTTTTTGGGGAGGCCATTTCTTTTTCAGTATTAAAATATACTTCTCTTAGGTTTATAAACACATAATTCTGGGAAGATTAATTTTCCCCAACTAACGTGTTAATTTTTTTTTATTGTTTAAAGCCAGGAAGGTAGCTGTTCCTAAAATGATGGGTTAGTTGGCTTTAATGTGAATTGCATAGTTTTTGTTCTTAAAAAGCACATTGCATAGTTTTGGGGGTGTTTTGGGTGGGTTTTGTTTAGGGGCTTGAGATGTTTGTTTTTATAACAGTGCTAGTAAAGAGTAAGCTTGAGGATATTGTTGGTTATTAGTGCAAGTAACCACTGCACAGTTACCTCACTGACTGACTTAAGAAAAAACCCAAAGGTCTTGGCTTTGTTGTCCCTTGTCCTGGCATACCGAAGTGTGGCAAGCCCTGTACACAGCATGCTTTATCACAGCAGCCTTAAAATCAGGGACAACAGTTTAAGAAATTCAGAGTACGCAGAAAGTTTTTCATATACCAGGGACATGAGGGTCATCCCTCTTAGTGCCTGTTCAGTTTGAAAACTGGTTTTCTACTCCTGTTGGGGAGACCCAAACTCCAGCAATAATCTTTTTTCCTCATCACTGCTTTCAGCTCCATCAGCCATCTCCTCAACTCCCCCTCTGGCTCTTGCTCGCTTATCAGAGTATCACTTTGAGCTTCTTCCAAAAGGATATGCCTGGTATTTTTCTCTCCAACAGAATGAGTGTGTGATGATAGATTGTTACAGATTTAAAAGATAGGAAGAAACAATAGTTGGACTTGTGAAAGTTGAATTACTTCTGGATATGGGTAGAAAAACACCTCCTTCAAAACAGATGGCACGCAGAGAAGTACAAATAGCTGTTGCTAAGCACCGAACAATGGGTTTCTGCTCGTGCACAAAAGATTCTTAGGGAAACTACAGATTCTTACAAAAATCAGTGACAGTTAAGTTTTTAGGAAGCTTATTGAAGGGAACTTGAATTTTTCAATCATTTTTTAAGGTTTAAGAATTATCTGTGTAGTATCTAAGTGAAACATTAAGGTCCTATTAATATAATACCATAAATTTAAAGCAGTTTTTAGGCTACTTAAAAAAAAAAACAGGAAAACGGAAAATGAATAGCTGAAATAAAAAGATGTCACTATAGTCCAGTGTGATTAAGAAGCATAGAAAGCAAGATTAAAAATGTAAAGGCAGGCATAGATGTAGCTTAGTCATAGAGCATGTGCCTAGATATGTAAGGCCTTAGGTTTGATGTCCAGTGCTATGCAAGCATACATACATGCATGCACCCACACACACACTGACAGGATAGAAGAATAATCCACAGCAAAGTAGCGTTGAGATGATTACATAATGCTGGATTCTCTTGCTGCCAATTCTGAGACTTACACAGGCGTGGGAGTATAGTGTCCAAAGAGCAAAAGCATATAGTCTGTGGAGTGAAATCACATCAGGTTCAAATCCTAAGTGCACCATTTACTAGAACTGTGACCCTGTTCTAGTTCACTGCTGCGAACCTTCATTTTCTCATTTGTGCAGTGGAAGTAAACAGTATTTGTTTTGAGTTACTAGATTTAATCCCAGTTTCCTTCTTATTTTTTTAAACCTTTGTTACTTTTTCCTTCTATTAAAATTTAAAATCTGGTATATATTTAAAAGTAGAGAAATAACTTGTACATTACTGCTATGTAAGTTAATAGGTATAAACAAGTAAGGAAAGGACTTGCAGTGTTTTATACCACTCTATGGAAATGATTGAATGATAAAATAACCTGTCTTGCCGTAGTTGCACTGAACTCGTCTGATTTATATCTTAATAGATTTCTAGTCTTTTTGTGCATATGTAAGACTGGGGCTAAAGTAATACAGGTATCTTATCAACAGTGACTTTGTACCTTAAATCCGGATTTAACTATAATAGAAAAATACAAGAAAATTTTTGTGGAAAATTATTTTCTTTTAGAATCATGTTAGTAACTTGGTTCCCTATGAAAAATTAAATTCCTAAAATTGAGTGTGTCACACTTAGTGCTTGTAGATGCACACCAGTAGCCTGCTTGGCAGGTTGGCAGACTATCATAGGGACAGGGCTGTGGGAGCTTCACTTCCTTTTAGGTACTGAGTGTATTAATACATTAATTGTGGTAATCCATAACAGGTGCTTGATAGATGACAGTTTTTCAAATGCCTTGGGTTGTCTTATTCTCAGAAACACCCCAGAATCTAATAGATCCTGGGCTATTTTCTCAAGAAGCAAATGTATGGATGATTATTAATAATGTCTAATAGTCTATACCTCATATGCCTGTTTAAATACTGTATTTTACACTGATAGGTCTGATTTTCTACTCATTTTTTTACTTGTATTAAGTTGTTTTATATTTTTCCTGTAATTGTTCACATTAGTAGTTACCAAATTATTATGTGCCCGGGGGTTGGAGCAGACTTTGTAAGCAAATAATCATAGGATTCAAAATTTTATGTAACACCTTATGAGCAAATTTAGCAATATGGTTTGAATTTTCAAAATAAAAACGGTTGTGGGTTGATTGGTTTGTGGGGCTGGAGAAAGAATCCAGAACCTCAAGCAAGCACCCTACCCTACCATAAAGCCATATCTCCAGCCTGAGGGAAGAAAAATCCAGAGTTGACCACCTACCAGTAGTGGTGATCAAATACTAGGCAATTGTTTGGAACATCACATTGCAGTTTTTGTGAATGCTTATATAAACTTTTTGATAAACCCTAGCCAATGTATATGGTTAGAGAATTTAACTACTTTCTGCTTTAAGTAAGAATCCTAATAAAGGGCCAGGGATTTAGCTCAGTGGTTCTGGTATCTGCCTGGCAACTGCAAGGTTCCGAGTTTGATTCCCGGTACCACATATGACAGTGCTGGGCATGGTGACTCATGCCTGTAATCCCAGCACTCACGTGCCAGAGGTAGGAGGATTGCTGAGTTCAAGGCTTGCCTGGGCACATAGTGAGCTCAGGGCCAGCCTGAACTACAAAGCAAGACCCTATCTCAAAAAACGAACAAATGGAAGAAAAGAAGGAGGGAGGGAAGGAAGAAGGAAGGAAAGAAGGAAAAAGAATAGTAATAAATGTCATAAATTCCCCTGAACAAATTCAAAGGAGCATTCACCATAGATTAGTTTCTTCTATCAGAGAAGTAATAGAAGAAAATGCTGTTTTAACTTATCTACAAAAGGCTTCGAACACTTTCTAATTGTGCTCACTCAACTGGCAAAAGACCTAAATTTCATTTCTAGATCTACAACTGAAGAGGATATTGCAAATTACTATGACTGGACAGTGAAAGAATATAATTATGAATTTTTAGGAAAAAGTAAGTTTAGGGGCCGGAGATTTGGCTCAGTGGTTCCAGCGCCTGTCTCACAAGCGCAAGGTCCTGAGTTAGATCCCAGTAACCACATACAGTGCTGGGCGTGGTGACTCATGCCCACCAGCAATCAATACCACATCCCACAGTGCCACGCGTGGTGGCTCACGCCTGTAATCCCAGCACTCAGGAGGCAGAGACAGGAGGATTGCTGAGTTTGAGGCTTGCCTGGGCTCCATAGTGAGCTCAGGGCCAGCCTGAACTACAAAAGCAAGACCCTGTCTCAAAAAAAAGTAAGTTTAGCAAATAAACTGATGTTCAATATAAAAAGCTTTCATACTAACACAGTGCACCCCAGAAAGAAAACTGGGTTGTGTATTAATTAATTTGTCTTTAAAAGCTCTGATAACCCCAATATGCAACACTGTAACCTCTCCCATATGTTTGTTCTTCAGAACACTTCAGTCCAGATTGGGCAGCTCTGTCTTGGGCAGCTGTCCTCTATGAAATGACTCAGATTTTGGCTCCTTTTGTTATGTGACCGAAACGTGGTGTTGGGGGTTAGGAGGTACAGATTTGGGGAACACGTTCTCCATTCTGTCACAGACTGTTAAGGATAGCTGAAATGAAGTGTGTGAAAGTTCATGGGAGATAGTCTAGGAATTAAGGGAAAACTTAACAAGGAAATGTCATTGGCCTGGGATATTTTGAATAGTCCAACTGGGAACATAGATTAAATGTGTACTTTTGCCAAAACATCAAAACTTTCAAGCACTGGAGACAAATTCACACATAACTCCTTATGTGCTACTCATTGGCCACACATAGCTACTTAAATTTATAGCCTCAAAACCTCTTAAAATGCAAATCCTGTGTGTTTCCTTTAAAAAGTCTGGATCTTATACCCCAAAATACTTTGTCTCTTCTGTATATATTCCCGAAAACCCTTGCTGAGTCATTATCATGTTTTACAATAGGGCATTGTGATACATATCTATACTGTTTGCCATTAAACTACATTTCTAAGAAATTAAATTATTTGACCCATTTTTATAACTCACTTTCAAAGTCTCGTATCTCACAGAAACATTACTGTTATGCAACAAGTATTTGCAGAGTATTAGAGGCCCTCTGCCTTCTTAGAATATACAGTAATAATACTATTAGGTTTTTTTTTTTCAGTACCAGGGATCGAATTCAAGACCTTGCACTTGCCAGGCAAGTGTGGTACCACTGTTACATCCCCAGGCCTAGTGTCAAGTATAATTTATAGCTCAATTATAAATTAATGGTTCACCCAAAAACATCCTGGGTTGGTGCTTTTTAAAGCATTGCTGAGATGTGTAGGATTTTTTTCACCTAGATCACTAGATGAAACTGTTAGTGTTTAATTTTCATCACCTGCCACTGTAAGCTGTTCTTCCTTTTCTGACACACTGCTCTTAATTACTTTTAAACAAAATACAATGAAGGAATTCTTTTTTTTAAAGACAGGATCATGCTGTATACTCTTAAGTTGGTTTTGAACTCACTATGTAACCCAGGCTGTTTTCAAATTTGCAGTGATCCTCCTGCTTCAGCTTCCCAAGTGCTGGGACTAAAACCGTGTACCACCACAATGAAGGAATTCTGATTCTATTTGTTGATTCAAGCAAAATTTATTAAATCATGGGGATTCCCAAGTTGAGCAGTGTAGTAACTTAATAAGATCCTGTCTCAAAGTAAAAAACAAAAAAGACTAGGCATACAGCTCAGCATAAAGGCCCCAAGTTCAGTCAGAAAGGGAAGTATGTTAAAATGCCTTCTGTAAGTAAAGCATATAAATTTTGTAACATCTGTGTGATTTCTCTGGGGTTTTTACTGCTTTGTTTTCTGCCAACATTCTATTAATTGAAAGTATTATACAAGTGATTTACCACTAAATTAACTTTTTATTGGTACATTTTATATACACATCACAGTTACACTCTACACTGAGAATTTGGGTAGTATATGACACAACTTAATTCTCGTTTTTCCCCTTCCCCTGCCCACCCTACTACACTCCCACCTGTATATACACAAGCTTTGTTTCCTTTTTTTTTTACCATCAGTTTTTTCTTTCCTCATTATTTATCCTTAAACCCATTTCTTTTTGACTATTTACTATTTTACAATATTGATCATGCATTCTAGAATACATTTAAACTTAAGTTTCTCATACTAGAGAAAAGATAGGATATTTACGCATCTGTGACCTATTTATTTCACTTATGAGTATGTCCTGAAGTTACATCCATTGGCGTATAAATGATTCAGTCTCATCATTCTTTATGGTAGAGTAATACTGCATTTTATTTTTTAAAAAAAGCACATTTTCTTTATCCAGTCTAGATTTGATGGATATTTGGGTTGTTTCCAAGATTTAGCTATCACAAACTGAGCTGCTATAAGCAGGAATGCACATATGTCACTGTGATAGGAATCTTGTAATTCTTTTGTGTATATCCCCAGCAGGGGAAGAGCAGGGTCAAATAGATCATCTAATCCTAGTTTTTAGAGGAATCTCCACACTGTGCTTCATAATGGTCGTACCAACCTACATTCCCACCAACAGTGGAGAAGGGTTCCTTTTGCTCCACAACCTCGCCAGCATTTGTTGCTGGCTGAATTAATGTCTTTGAAAAGTAAATTTGAAAAAGATATAGTCCATGTATTCAGATATCACACAGGTATGAGCAAAAACTAATATATCTCCCTTCCCAAACCTGATTTAGTATTTTTACTTGTAAAATGAGTACATGATACTCTTGAGATGAAAGTACTGTTATATACTTTAAGGTTTGGGGAGATAGTTTCCACATATGACCATGTTGTATGTTGCAAACTTACAGCCACTGTATTCAAGAAGCTCACAGCCTGAAGAGTAATAAACTAAAGGATAAAATGGACATTAAGACACACAGAACACACCCACATGTACTCAGCAACAGGGGAATACTGTAGACATGCTTTGATCCAGAAGCAAAGCTGTACAGATGACTGAAGGCCCAGCTCCTCTTTACAGACTTGGAGAGAGGTGAGCTGGTGGTTATTCATCCCCTCAGAAACAGGCCATCTCTGCACAGCGCTGCATCACTACAGCGACACCCTGGTCCAGGCCCCCTTCACTCCAGTATGGTCTTCATAGGAATCCTGGCTCAAGCAGAAAGAGCTGCCACACTGATTTTTCTCATGCTTCCATTGTCTCTCCATCCCATCCCTCTCCTCTGATACCGAGTCATCATTTTGAAATGTACTCTTCATTGGTGCCCCTGCCTCATGCTCTTAATAGATTTCCACTGTCCTTGGGAAAAATCTAAAACCTGTGGGCCAGAGTCTCTGCCCAAGCCTCTAAAAGCTTCTCTCTTCTCCCTCTGGCCCTCCTGTGGCAGAACATCCACCATCACCCCACCGCCTCTACACCTCGCCCCCCTCTCCATTCTGAGCAGCTGCAGCTTACTCCGGCTTGTATCTCACTCTGGATACACCTCACAGAGGTGTTTCTGTAACATATAAACACACACACGTACACACTGAAGTTCTTTAACTCCTCCTGTGTACCCATTATGATTATTTTATTAAGTATTCATTTCCCCTGTAGACTTCAGGGTTCTGAAGGAAGGGTAAGGATCTCTTTGTCTCTATTTGGAGTGCTTTTCTTTCCATAAATTCCTTTTCAGAAAAGGGTCCCACTTCCCGGGATGGACCATCAGAAACATGATTATCCTGATTCCTTCACTGAAGGAAAAAAAGTACATCAGAATTACTACCTGTCTTTGTTGAAGTTTGTCTGCAGTTTTGGGGAGACATTGACTGCTCTTATTTTCTTATCAGTCTTACTACATTACGTGGTCTACAGTCATGATATACTACTATCACTAAAAGTTTTCAGAACAATCTAGATAAATTTGCAGCATTAGGTTTTCAGTTATTTGCTCATAGTAGCTCTATCTGGGCCTTTGTAAGTGGGTTTCTGAATGGTAGAGAAGATAAGCTAGAATTTCTTTATGTCTCTCCAGTTGTCCTAGACACCTCTGGCTGACATAACAAAATAGCAGTCTGGATGGCTTCAATGGGGATTTCTTTTTCTGCTCTGTGGAGGCTAGAAAATCCAGCGAGGTTTACTTTCTGCTGAGGGCTGTCTTCTTGCCATATGAGCACACAGCAAAGCTACAAGTCGTTTTCTTAGTTGAGGGCACAGGGAGAGAAAGCACTCTGTTGTCTTCTCATATGGATGGCCATCCTGTTGGATGATATCACCCTCAGGTTCCCTCCTTTAGAGTTAGCTCCCAAAGGCCCTGTCTCCAAATACAGTCATATTGTAGGTTATCACGACATGAATTTTGGATTCAGTGATTCAGGGGTGTGATTCAGTCCATTGTGCCAGTGAATTCTTATTGATATGTACAAACTTTTTCTATTGGGATTAAAATATACAGGATTCTTATAAAATTGGGTCATAGGATAAGCACTGCTGAAATTACATTATGGCCAACTGACATCTAACAATACTGTACTGGAAAAAAACTTCTGTTTATGTACTAAGTTTAGTTTTTTATGAAAAATTACATATAGAAACTACTTGATTTTTTTCCTCTCAATTCTGGCTTGTGCTTTTGCCTCACTGTGCAGTGTTGGATACATCCTTAATTTTGCTCTAAAAATAAATATTGGTACACACCTGAGGGGCTTGCTAGGTAGATGAGACAGTGATAACATGTAAAGCTTATTGAAACAAAATCAGACCCCCTAAATCTTAAAGCTCTGGCCTCCTTTACAGTTTAGGGCCAAGTCAGACCAATTTCTAGGCTGCTGAAGCAGATGGGCACCATGATGAGGAGTTTCCAAATGAGCACCACTGCTAAGAAGGTTTAACTATCTAGATTTTCACAGTAAGACTGCTTTACCCCCACTGCCAACAGGATTTGAATTCAGGAACTTGCTTTCACTGGGCAGGCAAGATGCCAGTGAGCTACATCCATAGCCATGTAGTCTCGTCTCATGTAGAGAATATTAGAAGCTGTGAGTTGTAGCTTGTGTGTACATCAGCTGAAATTATGCTTTTTTTTTTTTTTTTTGGCGGTACCAGGGGTCGAACTTGGGCCATTATGCTTCCAAGGTAGGCATGGTACCACTTCAGCTAAATCCCCAGCCCTATTGTTTATTTTAATTGAAAGAGTAAAGCCAAATAGATCTGTCCTAGAGTCCAGCACTGACAGCATCCAAGCATCAGAATCTTTCTGCATGTATTATTTTTATAAAACATGGCATTGTAGTACCTGACAGCACCAGTTGTGTGTGGCAGGGAATAATGTGGTGACCCTCCATGCTGGCATGACTGCTTGATACAGCATTACCTGGATCATGTGTAGTTGCTATGACACTGGGAAAACACAGATTGCTGCCATTTTTAGTTGTGTTTATGTTTTGGTGCACAAATATATCTGTGTGTGTATGTGTGTATACCATTTCTGAACCCATAAAATGAAAAGAAAAACCAAGATACTGAACCTGGATCAGATGGCTTCAGTAAAATATCATATACTTCTTGAAAGGGATAAACAATACTCCTTTGTTCCATTGTTTATTCAGGGAGCCCACCTTTGGAATTTACATTAAGAAATTACAAAATCT
>PVIC010054993.1:0-11369 GCA_004025085.1 Thryonomys swinderianus | reverse complement strand
CTGGGATTACAGGCGTGAGCCACCATGTCCGGCATTGTGGTATGTGGTGTTGATTGTTGGTGGGCGTGTCTCCATGCCCAGCATTATATGTGGTTACCGGGGATTGAACTCAGGACCTTGTGCTTGCGAGGCAGGCGCCCGAACCACTGAGCCAACCCTCTGGCCCTCTACTTTCTTTCTTTTTTTTTTTTTTTGAGACAGCATCTCGCTTTGTAATTCAGGCTGGCCCTGACCTCACTGTGTAGCCCAGGCAAGCCTCGAACTCAGCAATCCTCCTTCCTCTGCCTCCTGAGTGCTGGGATTACAGGCGTGAGCCACCAGGCCCGGTTTGTTTCTACATTTTTATAACCCTTGTGTTAGTATTTGTTACTGGAATGGGTTTTGTTTCGTTTTTGAGACAGGATCTCATTATGTAGTAGCCCTGGCAGCCTCGAACTTGCAGCGATTCTTCAGCCTCAGTATTTGGTAGTTGCGTTGCTCATTTCCTTTTTTTTTTCTTTTAAACCACTTTGGCCAAGTGGGAAAGTAAGAAAGTTGGATGTAGCCAGAGATCGTTACAGCTGTTAAGAAATTGGTTCCCTGATTAAAAACTATGTGGAACTTCTGAGTTGGGTGTAGTAGCACATAGTTGTATTTCCAGCTACTCTGGAGGTTCAGGCAGGAAGATAGAAAGTTTGAGCCATCCTGGGCAACTTGAGAATCTGCCTAAAAATAAAATTGGACCCATTGAGGGTAGCTGGTTGAAATGAGCCCTGATTGGTAGAGCCTAATGGAGACTTGTATTGTGTCTTGGAAATAGTAAATTTATTATGGAAAAGTGGCTTTCTGGAGCTGGTTACCTAACACATAAGTTCACTCCTGTTTTTGTTTAAAGTGGATGTGAGGCAGGGGATTTAGCTCGAACGGTACCGTGAATTCAATCCCTGGTACCACCAAATAAATTAGTAAGTGGTTGTGAGTTTTCAAGGTACTACTTTCTTTCTCCATTGGGGATGTTGGCACAGTTGAGACAGAAACTTGAGTAAAGGAATTAGGAACAATTACAGTTTCCTTTGCCTCAATTACAGGAAGTAAAAAAAGTTTAGCTCTCTTATTCATGGATAGAGACTCATTCACATAAATGTGTTTAACTTGTAATTTGACAGTTTGAGTAATGAAGCCTTAGAAAAGTTTGCTTTTTTTTTTTTTTTTCAGTACTGGGGATCGAACTCAGGACCTTGAGCTTGTGAGGCAGGTGCAGTGCCACTGAGCTAAATCCCTGACTATATTGTTAACTTTAGACAATTTGAAAGTAAGTTGGTGGTGTGTACCTGTGATCCTAGAGGTCATAGCAGGGGGTGAGGGAGGGGGATCTGAAGTTCAGACTCAACCTGCACAGTTTAGTCAAACTGTTTAAATTAAAAAGGGGGATTGAGGCACACCTTCCTGTGAAGACCTTGGGTTTCAGTCTCTGCTGCCAGTTTCTTTCCCAAAACAAATTTGTTCTATCTAGATAAAGGATGTGCTATTGAGTATAACAAATGTAGTTTTTATTATATATGTTGCTGAAGCGAGTACAATAAATGTGGTCTTTAAAAAATGAGATGTTGGGGGCCAGAGATTTAGCTCAGTGGTTCTGGTGCCTACCTCGCAAGTGCAAGGTCCTGAGTTCCATCCCGATAACCACATACAACGTTGGGCGTGGTGACTTACGCCCACCAGCAATCAAAACCACATACCACAGTGCCGGCCATGGTGGCTCACTGTAATCCCAGCACTCAGGCGGATTGCTGAGTTTGAGGCTTTCCTGGACTACATAGTGAGCTCAGAGCCAGCCTGAACTACAAAGTGAGTCTATGTCTCAAAAAAAACACCAAAAAAACAAAAAATAATGTATCATGCTGGGTGTGGTAGCTCACACCTATAATCCAGCTAAGGCAGAGGCAGGAGGATTGAGACTACATAGTGAGCTCAGGGCCAGTTTGAACTACAAAGTGAGACTGTGTCTCAAAAAAAAGAGAGATGTACGGTCTCAAAGTAAATAACTGGACTCGGTTTAGAGTGCTTAATTTTGTGGTACTGAGGGTAGGCCTGGGATCTCCACGCTGAGCTACATACATGGCTTTTTTTTTTTTTTTTGCTTTTTGAGACAGGGTCTTGCTTTGTAGTTCAGGCTGGCCCTGAGCTCACTATGGTGCCCAGGCAAGCTGCCGCAAACTCAGCAATCCTCCTGTCTCTGCCTCCTGAGTGTTGGGATGACAGGCGTGAGCCACCACACCTGGCACTGTGGTATGTGGTATTGATTGTTGGTGGGCGTGACTCTCCACGCCCAGCATCGTATATGGTTACCGGGGATCGAATTTAGGACCTTGCGCTTATGAGGCAGGTGCAGGAACCACTGAGCTAACCCTCCGGCCCCCTACATGGCTTTTTTTTAAACTTAAGATTTTTAATTTTGGAGGCTGGATCTTGCTTAGTAGTTTAGGCTGGCCTGAACTCTGTTAGTCCTGGGTGGTTTCTGTGGTGGCTATCCTTCTGCCTCAGCCTCTGGTGTGCTGTAATTATAGATGTGTGCCACTGTGCCTGTTTAGACAAGGCTTTGCTTAGTTGCCCATACTGTTCTGAATTACCAGGTCTGCAGCCTCAGCCCCTGAATAGCTAGAATTACTCAAGGGTGACAGCTTGCCCGGCTATGTTTAAGTTGTGTTTTGCAGTGCTAGGGATTGAACCCAAAGTCTTGCCCATGCTGGGGAAGTTCTCTGTAACTGAGCTATATCCTCAGGCCTAGTCTTAGACTTTCTTTTCTTTTTTTTTTTTTTTTTTTTTGAGACAGGGTCTCGTTTTGTAGTTCAGGCTGGCCCTGAGCTCACTCTGTAGCCCAGGCAAGCCTCCCACTCAGCAATCCTCCTGTCTCTGCCTCCCGAGTGCTGGGATTACCGGCATGAACCACCATGCCCAGCACTGGTGGTGGTATGTGGTATTTATTGCTGGTGGGTGTGAGTCACCACGCCCAGCATTGTTGTATGTGGTTACCAGGGATGGAACTCAGGACCTTGCGCTTGCGAGGCAGATGCCGGAACCACTGAGCTAAAAAATCTCTGGACCTGTTTTCATTTTTTTGAGGCAGAGTTTTGCTATGTAGCCCAGGTTGACCTTGATCTCCTTGTGATCCTCCTGCCTCAGCCACCTGATTGCTGGGAACACAAGATGTGCCTCATTGCACTGACTTAGTCCTGGACTTTAAATATTTAAATTACATTATCTAATTTGTGAAACGGTTACTTGACAAAGGAAAATGACAGCATGTGTTGTGTCCACATGAGGAAAGTGCAGAGAAATTGATCCCACAGAGAGGTCCATTGTCTTCATTCTTTCTTCCTGTTCTTTCATGTGTTTTCTTTTTCTCTTCTTCCAAAATATTTTAAAATACATAATTCAGTGACATTTGATTGCATTCATAATGAATTGCTTTGACACCTCTGTTTCTGTAACTTTATCACCTCAGATAGGACCACTCTATACCTGTAGACTAGCGACTTAGTTCTCTTTGGCTCTGCTTCTGTCCTATATATTTGTTTCTTCTACCTTTTAGTCTTTTGGGATGCTGGGGATTAAACCCAGGGCCTCACATGCACTAAGCAGGCACCCCTCCACTGAGCTACACTCTGGTCCTTCCTACAAATATTTCATGTAAGTGGAATCACAGTTTTTTGTGCTGCTGTGTCTGATTTAATTTCATTCAACATACTTTTTTTTTTTTCTTTTTGAGACAGGGTTTTGCTTTGTAGTTCAGGCTGGCCCTGAGCTCGCTATGTAGCCCAAGCAAGCCTTGAACTCAGCAATCCTCCTGCCTCTGCCTCCCGAGTGCTGGGATTACAGGTGTGAGCCACCACGCCCGGCATTGTGGTATGCGATATTGATTGCTGGTGGGAGTGAATCTCCACGCCCAGCATTGTATGTGGTTACCAGGGATCGAACTCAGGACCTTGCACTTGCGAGGCAGGCGCCGGAACCACTGAGCTAACCCTCCGGCCCTCAACATACTTTTTTTCCGTGTTACATGGTGTACCATGTATCTGGAGTTTATCTCCCACTTTGTTTCTTGAGACAGGATCTTGCTATGAGCTCAGGTTGGCATAGACCTCACAGGTCCTGCTACTTCAACTCCTGAGTACTGGGATTATAGGTGTGCACCACCATGCCTAGCTATCCCATTCCCTTTTGGGATTGAATAATAATTAAACTTATTTTTTTTTTTTTGAGACAGGGTCTCGCTTTGTAGCTCGGGCTGGCTCTGAGCTCACTATGTAGCCTAGGCAAGCTTCGAACTCAGCAATCCTCCTGTCTCTGCCTCCCGAGTGCTGGGATGACAGGCGTGAGCCACCACGCCCGGCACTATGGTATGTGATATTGATTGCTGGTGGGCGTGAGTCTCCACACCCAGCATTGTATGTGGTTTCCGGGGATGGAACTCAGGACTTTGCGCTTGTGAGGCAGGCACCGGCACCACTGAGCTAACCCTCCGGCCCAAACTATTATTTTAATACACCATTTTTTTTTTTGGGGGGAGACAGGGTCTGGCTTTGTGGTTCAGGCTGACCCTGAGCTCCCTATGTAGCCCAGGCAAGCCTCGAACTCACAGCAGTTCTCCTTCCTCTGCCTTCTGAGTGCTGGGATTACAGCCCAGAGCCACTACATCTGGCACTGTGGTGGGTGGTACTGATTGCTGGTGGGCATGAGTCACCACGCCGTTGTTGTTGTTGTTGTTGTTGTTGTTGTTGTTGTTGTGTGTGGTTACTGGGAATTGAACCAGGGACTTAGCACTTGCTAGGCAAGCGCCGGAACCACTGAGCTAAATCTCTGGCTCTAAACCATATGTTTTATTAGTTTATCTGCTAATGGGCACTTGGATCGTTTCTGCCGTTTTCTTTTTTTTTTTTTTCTCTTTTGGAGAGGGTCTCACTCTGTAGTTTAGGCTGGTCCTGAGTTTGCTTTGTAGCCCAGGCAAGCTTTAAACTCACAGCAATCCTCCAGCCTCTGCCTCCTGAGTGCTGAGATTACAGATGTGAACCACCACACCTGGCTGTTTCTGCCTTTTTTTTTTTTTTTTTTGAGACAGGGTCTCGCTTTGTAGTTCGGGCTGGCTCTGAGTTCACTATGTAGCCTAGGCAAGCTTTGAACTCAGCAATCCTCCTGTCTGTCTCCCGAGTGCTGGGATTACAGGCGTGAGCTACCACCCCTGGCTGTTTCTGCCTTTTGACAGAATAATTCTGTCAAATTATGAATAATGCAATTGCGACCATAGATGTAATACTGGGAAAATATCAATTTAGGCCTGGTTTTCAAGTGTGACATATGTAAATAATAAAAGTAGAAATTGTTGGGTCATTTTGTGTGTATGTATGGTTCTTTGTGTTTATGATTTATTTATTTATTTGATTTTTTAGCTTTTTTTTTTTTTTTTTTTTTGAGACAGGGTCTCGCTTTGTAGTTCAGGCTGGCCCTCAGCTCACTATGTAGCCCAGGCAAGCCTGGAACTCGGCAATCCTCCTGTCTCAGCTTCCCGAGTGCTGGGATTACAGGTGTGAGCCACCACGCCTGGCAATTTTTTAGGTTTTTTTGAGATAGGGTCTTGCTTTATAGTTCAGGCTGGCCTTAACCCCCTTTTTGAATTTATTGGTACATTTTAGGTATAGGTTGTGATCATATCCATCATTGAGAATTTGTACCTGTATATGATGTCAGGCTGGCCTTGAACTCAGGGATGCTCTACCACTAAGCTACATCCTCACTCCTTTTTATTTTTACTTTTTGTGGTCCTAGTGATAGAATTCAGGACATTACGGAGGCACTGAGCTAAATTCGTGGCCCAGTTTTTTTTTTTTTTTTTTTTTTTTGAGACAGGGTCTTGCTTTGTAGTTCAGGCTGGCTCTGAGCTCACTATGTAGCCCAGGCAAGCCTGGAACTCAGCAATCCTCCTGTCTGTGCCTCCCGAGTGCTGGGATTACAGGCGTGAACCACCACACCCGGCACTGTGTATGCGGTATTGATGGCTGGTGGGTGTGAGTCTCCACACCCAGCATTGTATGTGGTTACCGGGGATTGAACTCAGGACCATGATCTTGCGAGGCAGGTGCCGGAACCACTGAGCTAACCCTCTGGCCCCCAGTTTTTAATTTTTATCTTGAAAAAGGGTCTTGCTAAGTTGTGCAGGGTGGCCTCAGGGTTGAAGTTCTGCTTCTCCCTCTCCCAGAGATGTATTTTCAAGTACTGTGCAAGTGTTTTGTAGTGTGATTGGAAATGCAGAGATAGTGGAAAGTTTAGTCCTGTTGGGTTAGTAGGCAGAACCTGTGAAGTTTTCTGTTAGAATAGGTTGTGGAGAAGTGCTGTGTGTTTTTTCAAGTTTCATTTGCATACACAGATTTTAAGAGATAATGGTACATTTTTTGTTTTGTTTTTTGAGACAGGGTCTTGCTTTGTAGTTCAGGTTGGCCCTGAGCTCACAATGTAGCCCAAGCAAGCCTTGAACTCAGCAATTCTTCTGCCTCTGCCTCCTGAGTGCTGGGATTACAGGCATGAGTCACCATGCCTGGCTCAATAATGGTACTAAGCAAAAAATTATGTTCTGTAGATTACAGCTATTTATCAGGATGATTGCCTCTATACAGCAAATAATTTTCTAGAGATTCTGTAGGAGAGTCACTGAACCAAATTAGACAACTTCTTTAGTCTCATTTTATGGTTTATTTTTATCTTTACCTTAGGAAACAGTTTTCAGCAAAACAAGTCTCCGAGCTACTGTTCACTATTACTTTGGGGTGTGTGTGTGTGTGTGTATATATATATATATATATTTGTACTGGGGATTGAACTTAGGATCTTGTGCTTGTGAGGCAAGTGCTACAACCATTGAGCTAAATCCGCGGCCCTTACTTTCTTATTTTATGGGCTTGGAACTTGCTTAGGCTCTTAATGTTGACTATCTCATTGTTTGAAGACCTAGAAATACCAAATAGGCAAGTTATATTGTTTTGAGGAGTTTCAGGCTAAAGAATCTGTACTTCAGTGTGTATATCCATTTGATTCATTTACTTTATATTGTGCTGGGGTTTGAACCCAGGGCTTTGCTTATCCTAGGCAAGCACTCTGTCACTGAGCTACACTCTGTCTCTGGCTTTGTTTTTGTAGGTATCTGGTGTAAGAGTACTGTGTGTTTGTGTTTCTGGGGAATGAATCCAGTGAGTGGTGATCTGGTCCTTTCTTAAAATTTATTTCGACGACAGGGTTTGCTTTGTAGTTCAGGCTGGCTCTGAGCTCACTATGTAGCCTAGGCAAGTCTTGAACTCAGAAATCATCCTGTCTCTGCCTCCTGAGTGCTGGGATTACAGGCCTGAGCCCGCATGCCTATTTTTAAATTTTGAGATAAATTATACAAGCTGGCTTCAAACTTCAGATTCTTCTGCCTCAGGCTCCCAAGTACTGTAAATTTTCTCTACTTAAATTATATTTATTTATTTAGCAGTACTCCCCAGCTTTTTATTTTTTCTTTTTGAAACAAGGTTTCATTAAGTTTTTTAGTTGCCCAGGGTGGGGGAGAACTCAGAATCCTCCTGCTTCAGCCTCCCTGAGTACATCAATTACTGTAGTGCTTGTCATACTTGGCTTAAAACAAGCTTTGAAGAAGAGATCGACTTATGCAAATTTATATGCATAAAAGCTGTTTTGATTTTTTGGGGGGGTCAGACTGCCTTTGAACTCTCACTAGGTTCAAAGAGAGGCCTCAGATTTTTGTCCTCTTGCTTTAGTCTCCCCATCTACTGAGATTACAGCCCAGTGCCATTGTGCCTGACTGTGCATGAATGCTGTGAAAGGTGAACTGATTGTATTTCAAAGGAGTGATTTATTTTGATCCTTTTGGGATTTGTTTTTCTGCTCCACCAGCGAATGGGTATTATTTAGGAGTGATAAATGAAGCACCAGGAAATATATACCATTTACAACTTGTGGTCTGGTTTTGCACAGTTTATCCTGTAAACAAAACAGATACATACATACATACATACATATATATATATATATTTTTTTTTTTTTTTTTTGAGACAGGGTCTCGCTTTGTAGTTCAGGCTGGCTCTGAGCTCACTATGTAGCCCAGGCAAGCCTTGAACTCAGCAATCCTCCTGTCTCTGCCTCCCGAGTGCTGGGACTACAGGTGTGAGCCACCACGCCCGGCTATATATATATTTTTTTGAGACAGGGTCTCACTTTGCAGCTCAGGCTGGCACTGAGCTCACTATGTAGCCCAGGCAAGCTTCAAACTCAGCAATCCTCCTGTCTCTGCCTCCTGAGTGCTGGGATTACAGGCATGAGCCACCACGCCCAGCACTGTGGTATGTGGTATTGATTGTTGGTGGGCGTGAGTCTCCACGTCCACCATCGAATGTGGTTACCGGGGATTAAACTCAGGACCTTTGCGCTTGCGAGGCAGGTGCCGGAACCACTGAGCTAACCCTCCGGCCCATAAATATATATATATTTTAAGAATAATTTTAGCAAAGTTTAAATTAGAAATGTATAGTTTACTGAATGCTTTTTGCAAAGCATGTCAAGTTCTTGTTAAATAATTCTAATGTTACCCTTAGGAGCTGTGTGCAGGTTATTGTCATTCTCCAGAGTAGTTCTGAGGTCATGCCTTTATGGTATTGAAGACAGAACTTGAATTCTTAATAACCTTTTTTTTTTTTTTTTTGTGGCACTAGAGATGGAATTTTGGCTGTTGTGCTTCCAAGGTAGGCACTCTCAAGCTAAATCCCTGGTGAATTCTGAACCTTAGGGGGATTCATAAGTTGACCTTCACATTTTTGCTCTTCTGCTTGCCTTCTGCGAAGAGTACATTTTAAAAAATAAAATGAGGTTTATGTAATAGCTACCTGATTTTCATTTCCTTTTCTAAACCCAAGTGATGTTTAAACATGGAGTAGGATCAGAGAAACATATTCTTTGTGGGTTGGAAGAGTGAGCTGCTATGGTGAAAACTCTGAACTGTTAGTTTAAAAGTAGCATTCATGGGCTGGAGATTTAGCTCAGTAGTTCCTCGCCTGCCTAGTAAATGCAAGGTCTTGAGTTCGATCCTGGTAACCACATACAACAGTGCCAGGCATGGTGGCTTATGCCTGTAATCCCAGCACTTGGGAGGCAGAGGCAGGAGGATTGCTGAGTTCAAGGCTTGCCTGGGCTACATAGTGAACTACAAAGTGAGATCATGTCTCAAAAAAAAAAAAAAGTAGCATTCATACATATGCAAAGTTTGTCTTAAGGTGGTGTGCCCTGGCAAGTTTAAGTCATACATCCCTTCGATAGCTGATTAGATTTTGTTTTTTAATAGACTTTATGTTAACTACTGTGAAACTCAGAGTTGAAATTTTTTTTTTTTTTTTTTTGAGACAGGGTCTCTCACTATGTAGCTCAGGCAAGCCTCGAAGCAGCAATCCTCCTGTCTCTGCCTCCTGAGTGCTGGGATTACAGGCGTGAGCCACCACGCTCGGCTCAGAGTTGAATTTTATCTACCACTTGGCAATTCCTTTATTCTTACTTTAATGTTATGTTTCTTATTTTAGGTACATTTTAGACATAGGTAATGATAGCATTGATCATAGGGAATTTGTAGTCTTGCATATCTTGCTTCTTTTTTCCCCCTTTCCCACTCCTCCCTTCGATCACATTTCCCTTCCTTATTAACAAAAAACATTTCCATTTTTTCCTTCTTTTCTTTTTTTTTCTTATCCCTTTTCTTTTTCCTTTTCTCATCTGTTGTTTCCCTTCTTGAAAATTTTTTCCCCAGTTCCCAATATCTATTATACGTTCTTGTTTTTTTTTTTTTAATACTTTTGGCTTCTCATACCAGAGAAACAATGTGGTAGGTAAACGTGTGTTTGGGCCAGAGATTTAGCTCAGTAGTTTCGGCACCTGCCTAGCAAGTACAAGGTCTCTGGTTCAATCCCTGATAACCACATACAACAATACTGGACGTGATGACTCACGCCCACCAGCAATCAGTACCACATACTACAGTGCTGAGCGTGGTGGCTCACGCCTGTCATCCCAGCACTCAGGAGGCAGAGGCAGGAGGATTGCTGAGTTCAAGGCTTGGCTAGGCTACATAGTTCGAGCTGCCTGAGCTCAGAGCCAGCCTGAACTAAAAAACAAGACTCTTGTCTCAAAACAAACAAACCAAAAAAAAAAAGTGATTTATCTCTTTTAAGAATATGGTCTCAGGGTACATCCATTTACTTAGAAATGTCTCAGGCTTATCCTTCTTTATGTCAGAGTGGTACTCTGTTGTATAAAAACCACATATCATTCATCAGTTGATGAGCATTTGGACTGTTTCCAAGATTTAGCTATTACAACCAGTGGCACTATAAACATAGATGTGCATATGTTTCTGTGGTTATGTGATACATTTAATTTTAATTTTTTTCAGGAAGATACAAAGAAGAGGAATAGCTGAGTGGAATGGAGCCTTTAATTTTAGGTTTTCGTTTTTTTTTTTGAGACGGGGTCTTGGTTTGTGGTTGAGGCTGGCTTACTATGTAGCCCAGGCAAGCCTCAAACTCAGCAATTCTCCTGTCTCTGCCTCCCCAGTGCTGGGATTACAAGTGTGAGCCACCACACCCAACATTGTGGCATGTGGTACTGATTGCTGGTAGGTGTGAGTCACCATGTCTGTTTTTTTTTTTTTTTTTTTTTTGTGGTACCAGGGATTGAACTCTGGCCCTTGTGTGTCCATGGTCCATGCCTGGTATTGTTGTATTTGGTTACCGGATTGAACTCAGGACCTTGTACTTGCTAGGCAGGCGCAGGAACCACTGAGCTAAATCTTTGGCCCCTTACTGTTAAATTTGAGATGATGTTGGCTATAATTTTATTTATATAATTAATAAGCATGATAGGTTTAAGATTAAAAAGTCAAGTAAAATCACCTGAGATAAATTTCAACATGCACTGTAGCCAGTGACACCAGTTTGACTCAGTCTAGGTGTGAGGTGAGCAGCTCAGCTAGTGCTTATTCTTTTTTTTTTTTTTTTTTGCTTTTGAGACAGGGTCTCGCTTTGTAGTTCAGGCTGGCCCTGAGCTCACTATGGTGCCCAGGCAAGCCACCATGAACTCAGCAGTCCTCCTGCCTCTGCCTCCCGAGTGCTGGGATTACAGGCGTGAGCCACCATGTCCGGCATTGTGGTATGTGGTGTTGATTGTTGGTGGGTGTGTCTCCACGCCCAGCATTATATGTGGTTACCGGGAATCAAACTCAGGACCTTGCGCTTGCGAAGCAGGCGCTGGAAACCACTGAGCTAACCCTCCGGCCCCTCTTTTTTTTTTTTTTTTTTTTTTTT
>PVIC010054992.1:0-11375 GCA_004025085.1 Thryonomys swinderianus | reverse complement strand
AGGTGGAACTTAAACTTGAAATCATGTGCCTCAACCGCTCACAGTGCAGGATTATAGGTGTGCACCATCATGATTGGCTTAATAATATTTTTTTTCTTTCTTAGACAGGGTCATCTTAAAGTTCATGCTGTCCTTGAACTCATGATGATCCTCCTGCCCCAGCCTAGTGAGTGCTGGGTATAATTTTTTTAAGAAAAGAGAAAACAATCAGAAAAGAAAAATGACTTTTGCCAGACACATCTTTCTTTAAAAGTGATAGAAATAAGTAGAGATAGATAAATATTATATTTCCTTTAACTTGGAAATCCAATTAAAATGGCCTACGGGGACACTTAATTCTCTACACTCCCCTAAAGAACAGCAAAAGCAACAGCTCTAGCTAAAGATGTCAGTCTGTGTTTAATGGCAAAACTTGACCTATACTACAGCATTTAATTCTGGAACATTCTTTTTATCTAAAACTTAATCCCAAACCAAATTAAAAGTTCCTTAAATGAAAATATCCATTGTTGGAAGAATAGTGACTCAAGTGACAGATATTTCCCCATGTTTAAGATCTATACTTAATGACTCTGGAGGGGACAGTCACTATTGAGCATTACTCCTGAACTGGATCCCCACCCCACGAGTCTATTCAGCAGAAAAGTTGTGAAGAACATTCAGGATATTTGAGTATCTAATACATTCTATTTCAACAGGTGGTATCATAGTTTCCTATTGCAGGTCAGGGATGTATATAATTCTCAGAATAAACCAAAACTTCCAGATGGTACAATTTGTATATTAGATATATAAATTTAAAAAGTATTAAGCTTCTGAAGAATTCTTTTTGTCACAGTTAAGATATTTAGGTTTGCAAGCCACATTATGTTCAGGGTTCTACAAATATCCATGATTACGTGGCATTTTCACTTTGTTCCTTTGGTAGCAGTACATGGCAGAAGTTTGCTTACACAACAGAGGGCCAGCCTTTTAAAACTACTCCCAGTGACCTAATTTACTTCCACTAGGCCAGTGATGATGAATGTTTCAGAGCTTCTAAGGGTAAAAAAAACAGCCACTGCACCACACATTCCATAGGTTCTCCACCACTAATTTACCCTCCTAAAGTTTCTTCCACTTCCTCATAGTGCCATGGTTGGAGACTAACCCCACAAGCATGGGTTTTAGAGACATTTAAGATCCAAACTATAGCACTAGGTTTTGATTAAGGCAAGGGGGAAATGCAATGCTCTGTGATGAGGCTGAGGACAGAGGGAAGTTTGAATAGGAGTGGAACGTGGGACTGTAGAAGAGAGGTTTACCAGCTGGCAGTGCTGAACATTTAGGACAGGGGCAGGATGTGTGTCATAAAAAGATACTCCGATCAGAGAAAAAACAGCAAGTTCACATGTGTTTGTTATGCAGAAGGTCTAGTACCAGGAACTTTTTAGGTAGATTTTCCAACTTGATCTACCTTGGCAAGGATAGTTAATAGGTTAACTCTCATTTGTAAAATCAAGGAGGGTGAAATTTAAACAATCTCATAGGAAGAAAAGTCATTTTTAAACTCTAATCAAATTGTTACCAGCCTTTTGAAAAATGGCACTTATTCATACTTAACTCAGCATCAGTCTCAGTGTTGTAAGGACATTGCCTGAACATAGGACGACTTAGCAAATTACTTCACTCATCCTGTCTTTCTCTGCCCTTCTTCCTTCCAGAAAGTTTCTTGGGAACCTGGTTTGCAATTGGAAGTGAGAAAGGGCATCCATGGGATGCCACAGCTTGTCGTATTTTCTTCAGGTGTAGTTTCAGAAATGAGGTTATTGGTTGGATGCTGCCCATTGGAAGTGTCCACACAGGGTGGAAGTGCTCTCAGTGTGCTAGCCACATGGTAGCCACTCAGCACAAGTACCTGTGGAGTAGTTGAAATACGCTGGTGCAACTAAGGATGTCAACTGTTAACTTTATTTACTCTTCATTTAAATTAAACCACATATGACTACTATACTGTGGATAAGGAGCTGCTTGGCTAATGGCTTCAAAGAGGAAGTAGGCTAAGTGCCTAGGAATAAGCTGCAGTGAAGTATGTGGCTGGACTTTTGTATTGGGGAGTGAAGTAAAGGAGCCCTGTGTGCTCTGATGAAGGGAATAAAGGGGCTGAATTTGAGCTATAGCCTGACAAGTAAGAAGTAGGGTTAGTCAAAGCAATGGACAGAAAAGACAATTTTGTGAACAACAGAAATCAAGATGAGAGAGAGATGTTCCTTTCTCACTACAGCCTTGCCAGCATTTCTTACTGGTTATTTTCATACTAGCCTTCTTTGTGGAGTAAGATGGAATTTTAGTGTTGCTTTCATCTGTATCTCTTCAATGAACAGTGATGTTGAGCATTTCTTCACATGCTTCTCACTAGCTGCTTTTACTTCGTCTTCTGAAAAGTGTCTGTTAATTTCTCATGCCCATTTTTGAATTGAGTCTTTAACTTTGGGGGAGTGGTTTTTTTAAGTCCTATTCTAGATAGTAGTCCTTTGTCTGAGAAACAGCTTTTAAAAATTTTTTCCCGTGCCAGGGATTTAGCTCAAGTGCTACTGCACCTACCTTGGAAGCACAAAGGCCCGAGTTTGATCCCTGGTACCACCAAAAAAAAAAAAAATTCTCTGCCAGGCGTGGTGGCTCATGCCTGTAATCCTCGGGAGGCAGAGACAGGAGGATTGCTAAATTCCAGGCTTGCCTGGGCTACAAAGCAAGACCCTGTCTCAAAAAAAAAAAAAAATCCCATATTGTCAGTTGTCTTTTTACTTTACTGGTAGTTTCTCTTGCTGTGCAAAAGCTTTTTAATAAGGTGAAATCCCAGTTGTTGATTTCTTCTGCTATTTCTCATGCTATAGAGGTTTTGTTTATAAAGTCTTTCCCTAAGCCATTGTCTTCAAGAGTTCTACCTAATTTGTTTTCCAGCAGGTTTAGTGTTTCTATTTTAATGTTTAGGTCTTTAATCCTAAATTTGCTTTGAGTTTAGTACACAGTGAAAGAGATAGGTCTAGCTTTAGATTTGCCAGGTTAAAGCCCAGTTTTTCTAGCACCATTTAAAACAGAGGGTGTCTTTTCCTCCATTGAGGATATTTGGCTCCTTTTTCAAAGATGAGGTGGCTTAGTATATCTGGGGTTGTTTCTGGATCTTCTCCTCTGTTCCACTGATCCTCAAATCTTACTTTGCCAGTACCATGCAGGTTTTTTTTTTTTTATTACAGTGGCTTTGTAGTACAGTTTCAAATTGGAGATTGTGGTGTCCCCCTGCCCCACCACCATGTCCTTGTTACCTAGAATTGCTTTTGCTATTCTAGTCTCCTGTGGTTCCAGATGAATTTTTTTGGATTATTTTCTCTAAATCTGTGAAATATACTGTAGAGATTTCTATCGGGATTGCATTGAATCTACATAGTAGCTGGGATGTCTTCTTGCCCATGAACAATGGATGTCTTTCCATTTTCTGATATCCTCAATCTATGTTTCAGAGTGTTGTAGTTTTCAGAGTAGAGGTCTTATATCTCCTTTGTTAGATTGATTCCTAGATATTTCATTTTTTTGGATGCTATTGTGAAAGCAATTAACTCCCTAATTTCTCTTTCAATAAGTCTGTTCTTTGTGTATAAAAATGCTGTTGGTTTTTAAGCATTGACCTTGTATCCAGCTGCACTACTAAATTTGCCAATTAAGTCTAGCAGTCCTTTAGTTGAGTTTTTAGGGTCTCCTATATAGAGTATCATGTTATCAGCAAATAGTGACAGTTTAACTTTTTAATTTCCTATCTTTATTCCTTTTATTTCTTTGTCTTATCTAATTGCTGTGTTTCTAGCACTATATTGAAAAGAAGTGTTGATAGTGAACATCCTTGTCTTGATCCTAACCTTAATGTGAAAGCCTTCAATTTTTGGCCATTTAATATGATGTTGACTGTTGGTTTCTTGTAAATAGCCTTTATTTGAGATAAAGTCCATCTATTCCAATTTTCTATAAGGTTTTGATTATGAATGGGTGTTGGATTTTGTCAGATATTTTTTCTGCATCTACTGAGGTGACCATAGGTTTTTGTCCTTGAGTTTGTTAATATAGTAATACACTATATTAAATGTAATACACTATATTTAAACTTAATACACTATATTGTATGTTGAACCATCCTTGCATCCCTGGGATGAATCCAAGTTGGTCTTGGTATATAATCTTCTTGATGATTCTCTGTATTCTGTTTGCCAGTACCTTATTGAGAATTTTTGCATCAGTGTTAAAGAGATTGGTGTTTTTCCCTTTGATGGTGATCTTTGTATCTGGGTTTTTGAATTATTTTTATTTCTGTTACTTTGTCTGTGCTGATGTTATTGGTTTAATTCCTTGTCTGTTTTCTGTGCAATATTTGTTGCAAGTTTCTTCCTAATATTTGGAACCCTTAGGTGATGGCTTCTTCCTGGGATGCCTTGCTTAGGTCCATAATGTTCCTTAAACAATCTCAGTTCTGGCACACCATGAAAGATACTTAAACAGAACACTTACATCACCTTGGTTTATATAATACATTGAGTATCCCCATCAGTATCAAACCCAGCACAGGAAAAAGACAAACTATAGCAATTACCATTCCAGAAAATAGAAAAAGAGGGAAAGTGAAGAAAGAGAAAAGAAAAAAAAGTGAAAAAAAACCCAATGCCAAAAGGGCCTTCAAAGCATGGACCTGCTGTCTCTTGTAGACAGTATGGGCAGTACCATAAAGATTGGAGTTAATTAGTCACAGGGAAATAGTCCAATATAGAACAGTATGGGTTCTCAGTATAGTGAGTGCCCAAGTTCAGCTCAACTCCTGCAGGGTTGAAAGTTCAGCCACCCTTCCCCTGAAGTGAGTCTAGGGTCCTATAAGTGGTGCTAGCTTCAGAAATTCACCAGTGATTATCTTCACTCTCCCCTGGAGCTGGAGCTCAGGGATGCAATATGGTGATCCAGAGGACAGAAAGATGGAACTGCAGGGTAGTGATGTGGTGATCCTAGGGCATCTTATCAGGGAAGACTCCCTTTTCGCTGCAAACCTGGAGCTGGTGCAATGATCTTCATTCCCTTGGGGTGATGAGTAGGGCTTCCTTGCTTGACTAGTGCAGATCCTCTATCCTTTGACCAGTTGTGATCCTCTGTCCTCAATGATAGTGGGCTCGCCTTCAATATAGCTGACAGGGAGCTGGAACTCGGGGATGTAGTATAATGATCCTTTGGGTGGTGCTCCTTTCAGGGCGGACTCAGAGATCCAGCCTCAGCACAGGTGGGGGGGGCAGGCATCAGTTCCCTAGGGGTGGTGGGCGGGACTTTGTTTGGCACTGATCCTTTGTCCTACGTCAGAACAACTTTAAATATGTTGAAAAACCACCGCTGCTGCCATCCAGTGTGCCTTTTGCTCTGCTCCACTAGTCCATTTCTCTGTGAGGACCTTTGGTCCACAGGCTCGGCAGATTCGGCAGCCCCTCCCCTGCCAAGAGTCCCAGTTCAGGGAGGGAGGGCTCTATTTATTAAAGTTTTTCATTTCTCTCTCTTTGATTCTTGGCTCAGATTGTTTTTTGTGTGTTGGGGACCCACTTCTCTCCTTTTCTTCTCTCTCTTTCTTTTCCCCTGAGCTGCTATATTCTGGTTTAGGAATGACAAATTTCAGAAAGCTTGGTGTCCCACTGTTATTACTCGGCCATCTTCCTGGAACCATGCTCTATATTATTATTTCTATCTTTTCCTTTCTTTCTTTTTACATTTCCGAGTTTAAGAAAGAATGCTACATTAAAGAAATGGTAGCTATTCATTAGTTGCAAAGGAAATCATAAAAGCATATAATGGTTTGGCCAGGTGGAGGAACTGACAGTTATCTCGGTTTGACTATGGTAAAATCAGATGTACTTAGCCCACTCACTCAACCTTTTGGTAGAGGTTAGGAAATTTAGTGAAAACACTGAAGATCGCTTATTAGAGAAATGTTTAAAGTAGTTTTTATTTCAGAGCAATTTAGCAGTAGTGAAAATCTGTTCTTAATCATCAGTTCATACTCAGAGAGGTGATGAGAAGAAGAGAAGTCCTATGTTTTAAACATTATCCTTTTACTTATCATTCATATAACTCAGTAATCACAGGACCAGTCTTTTTGTTTGTGATAGATCTTCTTTGGTAGCACAGTTAATCATGGTCATGGCTTATATTTTCTCAGAGCCTTTCATTCTCTGTGTCCATAAGGGTTACAGGAATAATTACTTAAAATTTTCAGCAAATTCTGAACACTGAACTTCATAGTATGGATCAGCATTAGCAACATAAGACCCTCATCCCTTTTTTATGCTCTGAACACAGTAGCTTTTTTTCCCTCTATATTTATTCCTCTATTAGTTTTCATTCATCACTTATGATCTTATGTGACATCAAAATATAAACTCACATTCAAACTGACATTAAACAATGGAGGGTATTTATTGACTCACAAATGGAATGTCTGGCTCTAGATCAAACTTCAGAATTAGTTGATCTAAGAGTTCAGTGATGTCATTAAATATTTAGTTTCCTTCCTTTATTCTATGTTCATAATGTTTATTTCATTATAAATTAAATTCCAGCCTTTCTCATAGGATGGCTGCTGGCTGCTGTCAGAATGTATGCTTACTCAGTTGCAGTTAGTAGAAATGAGACCTCTTTCTCTCTGCATTCCAAGCAAAAATTCTTGGACTGGAAGCAGCCATCTTCAAAGAATGTGGGCTGTGAGTGGCAGGTGGGAGTGTGTATTACTAGGGAGAAAATGTATATACATGATCCACAGGGGAGGAAAGGTGAGTGACTAGAAAACTGGTGCATATCTAACCATCCACTGCACTCAACCTATTCATATTTCTGGAGCCTTTTCCATAATAAATTATTTTATATTCTGCTCCATAAAGTCCTTTCTTCTCTTGACTTTTTTTTTTTTTTTGAGACAGTGTCTTGCTTTGTAGTTCAGGCTGGCTCTGAGCTCACTGTAGCCCAGGCAAGCCTAGAACTCAGCAATCCTCCTGTCTCTGCCTCCTGAGTGCTGGGATTACAGGCATGAGCCACCACACCCCACACTGTGGTATGTGGCACTGATTGCTGGTGGGCGTGAGTCTCCACACCCAAACATTGTATGTGGTTACCTGGGATCCAACTCAGGACCTTGCGCTTGCAAGGCAGGCGCCGGAACCACTGAGCTAACCCTCCAACCCATCTTCTCTTGATTTTTAACAAAATCTCCTCAACTCTGAAGAAAAACTCCCCCTACAATCTACTTTCTTTCACAGCCAGTATCACAAAATGAGAAGAAAACAGTATCTTGGTTCCCCATCACTTCTATCTGCAGAGATACTCTTAGATCAACACTTCCACCACTGATAAAACCATCTTTGTAGGGGATTAGGAACTAGAGTGTATGCATAAGACACCAGGTTCAGTTCTCAGTACCATAAAAACAAAGCACATTTGAACCTCAGGGTACAATTTTCCTGTTCTGTACCTTGTGCATGATGTCATCTCCTAACCACATACAGACTGTCATCTTATACTCTTCACTTTGTTTATATCTACCTTCTACTTTCAAGAAAATTCCCTGTATTTGTCATTCTGTTTAAACTTTGTGTTCTTAAGTTCAAATATCTCACATTTTTACTCTTCCCTAACCTATTATACTATTATTTTACTGAGAATCTAGTTTCTTTGTATCTGAAACAAATTGCTCTGCTCATGTTTTATATCCAATTTCTTTTTGCATCTGTAGAAATCTTGCTTGCTTTATATTATCTTTCAGATAAATATTATTTTAAATAGAATCACAAAAAGTTCCTCAAATATTCAAATTTAAAAGTACAGTATACAGGGCCCGGGATTTAGCCCAGTGACACTGCACATGCCTGGCAAATGCAAGGTCCTTAATTCGATCCATGGTGAGAGAGAGAAAGAGAGAGAGAGAGACAGAGACAGAGACAGAAAAGGGAGGGGGGGAGAGAGAGAAGAGGAAAAAGAGTATATATTCCTAAGTCATATGATCTAAGACCAAGGCTTTTTTGTAAAAAATGAATTATTTCATTTGGTATTTCATTGTCCTTGCATGAATGGCACCTAAAGTACATCTTCTCTGATCTTTTTAAATTTTTTTCTTTATTGAGTTTATTGGTATATTCTATACATACATAATGATCACATTCAACACTGAGAATTTTTACCTGTACATGACTCTTTTTTTTTTTTTTTAGACAGGCTCTCACTTTGTAGTTCAGGCTGGTCTTGAGCTCACTGAGTAACCCAGGCTGCCTCGAATTCACAGCAATCATCCTGCCTCTGCCTCCTGAGGGCTGAGATTATGGGTGTGAGCCACCATGCCCAGCATTGTGGTGTGTGGTACCGAAGATCAAACTTGGGACTTTGTGTTTGTGAGGCAGACGCTGGAACCACTGAGTTAAACCCCCAGCCCCATCACACATCTTAATTCTCTTTTTTCCCATTCCCATTCCCTCCTTACAACTCCTATCTCTCTATACACATAACCTTTGTTTCCTTTTTCTAACATCAAATTTTTTATTTCCCTTTACTTCCCTAGCCCACTTTTTCTTTTCCCATCAAACGTTGAAACAGCACTTTAACAATACACATAAGTAATCTAAATTCAGAAGCTCTGAAATTTCATGATTGTTTTCTCAATTTTTTTACAGTGGCAGAAATTTTTTTTGTTAATTTTCACTAACTATCCTTTAAAAAGTAGTTTTAAAACTGGTTTAGTTAGTATCTGTCACAGTTCATATAGTTTACAATCATCTTGAGTAGGTACATACAGATAACAGCTATTTTTAATCCCCTTTTCTTTCCCTCTCCTCCCACTGCTCCAATTCCCCATCCCATTTTTTCATTCTTGTTATTATCTTTTAATTCTTGTTATTTATCGTAGTTCATGTTATGGTATTTCATGTTTTTTTAATTGCATTCTTTATTGGTACAATTTGCATACGTCTCCCACTCACACATAACACTGGGAAATTTGTACCAATATATGACACAGTCAATTCTCATTTTTACCCGTATCCCCACCCACACCTCCCCACCCCCTATATACATGCTCTTTTATTTTCTTTCAGAATCATATTTATTCCTTCCCCTCATTACATCCCCACACCAAATTTCCTTTGGAAATTTCCCATTCTAAAAAGATTGTCATACTGCTAGAGCTCATTTGCATCTACCGGTGCTCATATCAACGAGAAGATCCGGTATTTGCCTATCTGTGCTCTGTTTCACTCCTTAGCATGTCCTCCAGGTACATCCATTTGTGCATAAATGAATCAATCTTGTCATTCTTTATGGCAGAATAGTACTCCATTTTATTAAAAAAAAAACACATCTTCTTTATCCAGTCTCCAGTTGATGGGCATTTGGGTTGTTTCCAAGATTGAGTTATAATGAATTGAGCTGCTATGAACAAGGGTGTACATCTGTCTTTCCACTGTGATTTTCTAAGTTCTTTTGGGTATATTCCTAGCAGGGGGATGGCAGGGTCAAATGGGACCCCTAGTCCTAGTTTTCTGAGAAATCTCCACACAGATCTCCACAATGGTTGCACAAGTCTACAGTCCCACCAACAGTGGAGAAGGGTTACTTTCTCCCTACAGCCTCGACAGCATTTATTGTTCGTTGATTTTGTAATAACAGCCAATCTTTGTGGAGTGAGATGAAATCTCAGTGTTGTTTTCATTTGCATCTCTCAAATGACCAGTGATGTTGAACATTTCTTCATATGTTTCTTAGCTGCTTTAACTTCTGCCTCTGAAAAGTGTCTGTTCATTTCAGATGCCCATTTTTGAATTGGGTCTTTAAACTTGGAGAGGCTGATCTGTTTAAGTTCTTTATATATTGTAGATAATAGCCCTTTGTCTGATGAACAGCTAGTAAATATTTTTCCCATGTTGTTGGTGGTCTTTTGGCAGTGTCAGTGACTTCTTTTGCTGTGCAAAAGCTTTTCAGTAGGATGAGATCTCATTTGTTGATTCTTTCTGCTAGTTCTTGTGCTATAGAGGCTTTATTCATAAAGTCTCTGCCTAAGCCAATGTCTCCAAGAGTTTTACCTAATCTGTTTTCCAGCAGGCTTATTGTTTCTGTTTTAATGTTTAAGTCTCACATCCATTGTGAGTTTAGTTTTGTGCATGGTGAAAGAGATAAGTCTAGCTTTAGCTTTTGGCAAGTTGAAGCCCAGTTTTTCCAGCACCATTTGTTAAAGAGGCTGTCTTTCCTCCATTGAGGATGTTTGGCTCCTTTGTCAAAGATAAGGTGGCTTAGAGTACCCGGGGTTGTTTCTGCATCTTCTAATCTACTCCACTGGTCCTCGGGTCTGTTACTTTGCCAGTACCATGCAGTTTTTCTCACAGTGGTTTATACTAGAGTTTTAAGTTGGGGATTGTAACACCCCTTGCCATGTCGTGGTTGCTTAGAATTGCTTTTGCTATTCTAGGTTTCTTGTGGTTCCCGATGAATTTTTGTATTATTTTCTCTAGCTCTGTGAAGTATACCATTGGGATTTCAATTGGAACTGCATTGAATCTGTATAGTAGTTGTGGAAGTATAGCCATTTTGACGATGTTGGTTCTCCCTACCCAGGAACAAGGGATATCTTTCCACTTTCTGATCTCCTTTTCTATCTTCATTTTTCAGAGTCCAATAGTTTTCAGAGTACAGGTCTTTCACTTCCTTTGTTAGGTTGATTCCTAGGTATTTCATTTTTCTGTGTGCTACTGTGAAAGGATTAACTCCCCAATTTCTCTTTCAGTGAGTCTGTTGTTTGTGTAGACAAAGGCTGTTGATTTTTGAGCATTGACCCTGTATCCAGCAACACTACCAAATCTGGTAATTAAGTCTAGTAGTCGTTTGGTTGAATTTTGAGGATCCTCTAAATAGAGTATCATATAATCAGCAAATAATGACAGTTTAACTTCTTCCTTACCTATCTTTATTCCTTTTATATCTTTGTCCTGCCTGATTGCTATGGCTAATATTTCCAGCACTATATTGAACAAGAGTGGAGACAGCGGACAACCTTATCTTGTTCCTGATCTTAGTGTAAAGGGTTTCAGTTTTTGCCCATTAAGTATGATGCTGGCTGTTGGTTTCTCATAAATAGCTTATATTAAATTGAGATAAAGTCCATCAATTCCAATTCTCTGTAGGGTCTTGATCATAAATGGGTGTTGGATTTTGACAAATGCTTTTTCTGCATCTATTGAGATAATCATATGATGTTTGTCCTTGAGTCTGTTAATATAGTGTATTACATTGATTGATTTACATATGTTGAACCAGCCTTGCATCCCTGGGATAAATCCAACTTGAACAGG
>PVIC010054991.1:0-11327 GCA_004025085.1 Thryonomys swinderianus | reverse complement strand
GTCTATCTGTGATCTATTGATTTCACTTATTAGTATATCCTCCAGATGTCTCCATTTGCACCTAAATGGATCGATCTTGTCATTCTTTAATTATGAATTTTGAACTTCTTGTGGTCACTTCAAGGTATTTACTTAAAGTCCTATTAGTTTAAGGTTAGATGGTTCATTTTTTATAAATTAAACCATTACTATATTCACTATAATATTTTTTCATTTTTATAGAAATGGAACATGAGTTTTCCTTCCTATAGTAATTTCTGTCTATAACACACATGCAAGACTTTATTAATTTATGATGTGCATTTAGACAATCTCTAAATTTTCCATTCCCACGTGTACAAAAATTTCAGGTGCTGGTAGTTAATATATTTTTAAAATTTATAGATTAACTAGAATGGAAGTTTGCTTTCTCTAATGTCTTCTTACTTTCTACTCAATTTTCAAGAAGGATTTTGAGCTTCAACTCGCTCTTGCAGTATGTGAATATAAAAATGCATCCACAAACAAAATTAATTACTGTTCCTCTCTGTGAAATCTCAGGCTATCACGGAAGTAGTATTAACTTGTGTCCAATGATGGTGATTTGCAAACTTTTCCAGGAAAGAGAAACTGGGAAACTACTACATCTAAAAATATTGCTTCTGCCATCCCCTTCTCAAGATTGGGAGAATCTTTTTTCGCCTTGTTTTGACTCCTTGAGGGAGTCAATGCCACAATCTAATTCAATTCAAAGATAACGCTAAACAAATGGAGTACATTATGCATTCGTGCTGCCGCCATAAGATACGGAGGCGGTTTCTGGAGTATGGAAATCAACTCCATTGAAGCAGAGGCAAATAACTATCTTTCTCTTTGCAGGGTTCTATTACCCTCATTTCTGTTCTGACATTGGAGATATGGGTGTAGCTCAGTGGCAACATACCTGCCTCACAAGCACAAGTTCCTGAGTTCAATCCTTGACACCATGAACAAAGCAAAACACCAGGAACTAAAGTTGTGCGAAATTGAGTATCTTGCCACATACCTGTTTAGGTCAAGTTTGGATAAACACCATATTTCCAAACCACATTCACATATTTTATAATTTTTAGTAAATATTAATTTAGATAATTCATTGCTACATGATTATATTTGAGAACCTAAAAAAGTGTTACATCTTTTTACTCAGAGAGCACTTTAATTTCTTCCAGCTTAGATGTTGCCAAGGAAACAAATAGGGAAAATGTCATGAAATAATATTTACTTAAATAGTCTCACGTGTCTTGCGCTGGTGGATCGTTGCAGACATATCCTTCGCAGCTGGCACTGTACACCGAGGTGATCACAGAAGATCTTGATAGAGACAGTGGCTTGGAGGAGGCACGTGTGCAACGCTGTAGAGACCAGGTGGGTGTGTAGGGAAGTTCGCTTTGCTCCTAAGTCTTTAGCGGCTCCTTGGCTGATCAGCATGAGTGACTTCACAAAAGATTACTGTCAACAGAAAAATCATCAGCCTCAAAAACAAGCATGAGGTCCCCAAAGGCTTCTCACTGTTGCTCACCTTCTGTTGTCATGGGAGAGAACCAACCCCACTGACGGCCTCGGTAATCAGCAAACTGCCTTGGTGGAGCAGATGGTATAGATAGAGCCTGTTCTCAATGGCTGAATATCGTTTCAAATTAAAACCATAGTCCTTTCTATCTGCTGCACAATTTTTACCCATGTCTTTCTCTCATTTTGCTGAAAACAGATTGATCAGCAATTATAATACATTCGTGAAACCAAATATGGAAAACGGACTTACCAGTGAAATGGTAACACTTGTTCCATTATAGACAAGGACTAGCTTTTTCAACCTATGTAATTTATTTCCGCTGACTTTTTTTTTAACATCAATTCTCATTTCACATACAGTCTCACAAAATTTAGGGAATTAATCAAAAATATATAATATATAGTGCTGGGCATGGTAGCTCATGCCTGTCATCTCAGCACTTGGGAGGCAGAGACAGGAGGATTGCTGAGTTCAAGGCTTGCCTGGGCTACATAGTGAGCTCAGGGCCAACCTGAACTACAAAGCAAGACCCTGTCTCAAAAAAAAAAAAATATATATATATATATAATATATGATTGAGTTGTGATTAAGTGATGAATTTCATCACGTTGAATATGATGATCCTGATAATACTAGAGATTAAATATGAAATATTGTATCTCCTGTCTGTTAGATGCCTGATACATCAAAGTATATTCCTGAGCATGGAAGAATGAATTGTAGAAACAATGGAAATTAAGAGTAATAGGATATTTATTGATAAAGTAGTTTCCAAGTGACAGGAAGGGTCCCTAAATGAGTACGCAGGAGCCCCATTCTACAGGGTGTTTTATGAAGTGACAACCATGATGGGACAATGTGTGCCACAGCCATGATCAACCAATAGGTTTATGAGTATCTAACAGTGTGTCGTCAACCACTCACTCATCAGATCTGGTACCATGTGAATTTGGCTCCTCCCCAAAATCAAAATGACCTTGAAAGGTAAATATTTTGAATCAGGTCCCAACATCAAGGCAGTTACAATGGTATAACAAAAGATATTGATGGAAGGATTTCCAGACATCCTCAGAAAGTAGCAAGAGTGATGAGACTTGTACGTTCAAAGTGAAGTGGGCTTTCTTTTTTTTTTTTTTTTTTTTTGAGACACGGTCTCACTTTGCAGTTCAGGCTGGCCCTGAGATCACTATGTTGCCCAGGCAAGACTCCAACTCAGCAATCCTTCTGTCTCTGCCTCCTGAGTGCTGCGATTACAGGCATGAGCCACCACGCCTGGCACTGTGGCATGTGGTACTGATTGCTGGTGCCCTGAGTCACCACACCCAGTTTTCTTTTTCAAACGTGATCATTATAGATCTGTTGAGCAATCAAACGTTGGAGGTTCAGTTAGGGCAACAAGGTGGACATTGTGCCATGTGCTTATAATCCCAGCACTTGGGAGACTGAGGCAGGAGGATCACCATAAGTTCAATACCTGCCTGGGCTACATAGCAAGACACTAGCTCAAAAATCAATTAGGGCAATGAGATAAACTGAAATTACAAGAAATTATTTACTCTGACAGTGCTAAACAGAGGGAAACAAGAGATCTCTGTTACCCAACCTTCCATGCTCTCTTCAAGACAATATCAGGCCAAGGTCCAGCTAGTGAAGTGGAGATAGAGCCAATCACCTGCAGCCGAGGACTTCCTTGAGAGCATGAAACACCACTGCACTAAATGATAAAATGATTCATCTGCATTCTTATTCTCTTACCTTTCCTTACTTTTTTTCTAAGTAGGACCATTTTAGGAACTCAGTGGTGTCTACTGAAACCTTAAAACTGGAAAAGGAAATGATGTAGAGGAAATATTCAAAGCCTGACATATCTTTATTCATTGAATTCTTTATTGGTATATTTTATATACAGTTCACTATCACAATCAATATTGGGGAATTTTTTTATACTGGTACAAATTTGTACCAGTATATGACAGAAGTTAATTCTCATTTTTACCCATATACCTACCCACCCACAACAGCCCGCCCCTTATATATATGCTATTTTTTTCTTTCTAAATCATATTATTCTTTCTCTTCATTATGTTCCCCCACCACATTTTCTTTGAATATTTCCTATTTTGCAAAATACATCATACATTCTAATACTCATATACATTTACAGGTTCTCATAACAGACAAAAGATACATTATTTACACATCTGGATTCTATTTATTTCACTTATTAGTGTGTCTTCAAGGTGTATCCATTGCACATAAATGAAGGAAACATCATTCTTTATGGCAGACTAATACTCCATTATATATATATATATATATATATATAGCACATCTTCTTTATCCAGTCTCCAATTGATGGGCATCTAGGTTGTTTCTGAAATTAGGCTATTAAAAACTGAGCTGCTATGAAGATGGTTGTACATATGACTTTACAATATGATTCTTTGAATTCCTTTGGGTATATTCCTGGTAGGGGAATAGCAGCGTCAAATGGGACCTCTAATCCTAGTTTTCTGAGGAATCTCCACACTGATCTCCAAATGGTTGTACAAGTCTACAATTCCACCAACAGTAGAGAAGGGTTCCTTTCTCCCCACAACCTCGCCAGCATTTATTAGTGGTTGATTTTGCAGTAGCAGCCATTCTTTGTGGAGTTAAATGAAATCTCAATGTTGATTTAATCAGAATCACTCGAACTATTAGTGATGTTGAACATTTCTTCATATGTTTCTTGGCTGCTTTGACTTCTGTCTCCAAGAAATGTCTCTTCATTTCTGATGCCCATTTATAAATTGGGTCTTTAAACTTGTGGGCATTGATTTGTTTAAGATCTTTCTATATTCTAGATAGTAGCCCTTTGTCTGACAAACAGCTAGTAAAGATTTTTTCTCATGTTGTTGGTTGTCTTTTAGTGGTGTCAGTGGTTTCTTTTGCTGCACAGAAGCTTTTTAGGAGGATGAGATCCCATTTGTTGATTCTTTCTGCTAGTTCTCGTGCTATAGAGGTTTTGTTCATAAAGACTGTGCCTAAGCCATTGTCTTCAAGAGTTCTACCTAACCTGTTTTGCAGCAGGTTTATTGTTTCTGTTTTAATGTTTAAGTCTCAAATCCACTGTTATTTTAGTTTAGTAAATGGTGAAAGTAATAGGGCTAGCTTTAGTTTGGGGCAAGTTAAAGCCCAGTTTTTCCAGCACCATTTGTTAAAGAGGCTGTCTTTCCCTCATTGAGGATGTTTGGCTCCTTTGTCAAAGATAAGTACCTTAGTGTATCTGGAGTTGCTTCTGGATCTTCTAATCCATTCCACTGGTCCTCAGGTCTGCTACTTTGCCAGTACTGTGCAGTTTTTATCACAGTGGCTTTATAGTACAGTTTTAAATTGGGGATTGTGATACCCTTTGCCATGTCCTAGTTGCTTAGAATTGCTTTTGCTATTCTAGGTCTCTTCTGGTTCCAGATGAATTTTTGGATGATTTCTCTAACTCTGTGAAGTATGGTGTTGGGATTTCAATTGAAATTGCATTGAATCTGTATAGTAGTTGTGGGAGTATAACCATTTTGATGATGTTGATTCTCCCTACCAGGAACAAGGGATGTCTTTCCATTTTCTGATAGCTTCTTCCATCTCCTTTTTCAGAGTCCTTTAGTTTTCAGAGTAGAGGTTTTTCACCTCCTTTGTTAGATTGATGCCTAGATATTTCATTTTTCTGGGCGCAATTGTGAAAGGGATTGACCCCCAATTTCCCTTTCTGGGAGTCTATTGTATACAAAGGCTGTTTGTTTGTTGGTTGGTTGGTTGGTTTGTTGTTTTTTTGAGATGGGGTCTCACTTTGTAGTTCAGGTTGGCCCTGAGCTCACTATCCAGCCCAGGCAAGCCTTGAACTCAGCAATCCACCTGTCTCTATCTCCTGAGTGCCGGGATTACAGGTATGAGCCACCACACCCGGCCAAAGGTTCTTGATTTTTAGCATTGACCTTGTATACAGCTACATTACTAAATCTGGCAATTAAGTCTAGCAGTCTTTTTGTAGAGTTTTTAGGATCCTCTAGATAGAGAATCATGTCATCAACAAATAATGACAGTTTAACTTCTTCCTTACCTATCTTTATTCCTTTAATTTCTTTGTCTTGCCTAATTACTGTAGATAATGTTTCTAGCACTATATTGAACAGGCGTGGTGACAGCGGGCATTCTCATCTCATTCCCGATCTTCATGTAAAAGCTTTCAATTTTTGCCTATTTAGCATGATGCTGGCCATTGGTTTCTCATAAATAACTTGTATTAGATTGAGATAAAGTCCATCTATTCTGATTCTCTGTGGGGTTTTGATCATGAATGGGTGTTGAATTTTGTAAAATGCTTTTTCTGCATGTATTGTGATGATCATATGGTTTTTGTCTTGTTAATATAGTGTATTAATTGATTGATTTACTTATGTTAACCAGCCTTGCATCCCTGGGATAAATCCAGCTTAATCAGAGTGTATGATTTTCTTGATAACTCTCTGTATTCTGTTTGCCAATCTTTTACTGAGGATTTTTGCATCAATGTTCATTAAAGAGGTTGGCCTGTAGTCTCCTTTTTTGGTTGGGTCTTTCTCTGACTTTGGAATCAAGGTAATGGTTGCTTCAAAGAATGAATTTGGGAGTATCACTTCCCTTTTGATTTCATTCAGGAGTTTGAGAGAGAGGCATTAATTCTTCCTGAAATGTTGTTTAAAATTAAGCCATCAGGACCAGGGCTTTTCTTTGTTGGTAGGTTTTTTTTATTCCATTTTCACTTTCACAGATTGGTATCAGGTTGTTTAACATTTTTATATCTTCTTCATTCAGCTTTGGAAATTCACATGTGTCTAAGAACCTATCCATTTCTTCTAGATTTTCCATTTTTTTTGGAGAACAAATTTTCAAAATACGTATCTATTATCATTTGGACTTCCAATGGATCTGTGGTGATTTCCCTATTTTCATACCTAATAGCATGGATTCAAGCCTTTTCCTTCCTTTGTTTGATAAGGTTGGTTAACGGTCTGTCAATTTTATTTATCCTTTCAAAGAATCAACTCTTCAATTCATTGATTCTTTGTATTGTTCTCTTTGTCTCCATTCCATTAATTTCTGCTCTGATCCTTATAATTTCCTCCCTAGTATGAGTTTTGGGTTTGTCTTTCTCCTCTTTTTCTAATAGTTTGAGGTTCATCATTAGATTGTTTATTTGAGTTTGCTCTATTTTCCAGGTATAGGCATTCACTGCTATGAATTTCCCTCATAGAACTGCCTTCATTGTGTCCCATAAATTCCTATATGTTGTACTGGGGTTATCATTTAATTATAGTAACTGTTTAATTTCTTTTTAAATTTCTTTTTTTGGGCCATTGGTTGGTCAACAGAGGGTTGTTCAATTTCCATGTGTTTGTGAGGATCTTGGAATTTCTTTTGCTATTCAGCTCCAGTTTCAAGGCATTATGGTCTGTTAGGATGCAGGGGAAAACTTCAATTCTTTTCCATTTACTTAATCCTGTTCTATGAAATAAGATGTGATCTGTTTTGGAGAATGATCCATGAACAGCTGAGAAGAACGTATATTCTGACTTTGTAGGGTGAAATACTCTGTAGGCATCTATTAAGTCCATTTGTTCAACAGTTTGGTTTAGCTCAAGTATTTCCTTATTGATTCTTTGTCCAGTCAATCTGTCAATTTGTGACAGTGGTGTTTTGATGTCCCCTACTACTATTATATTTGTTGTTATCTGGCTTTTCATGTCCATTAATGTTTGTTTTATATAGTTGGGAGCATTAGAGTTTGGTGCATAAATATGTATGGTTGTTATTTCTTTCTCCTGGATGAGAATATATATTCCCTGTATGAGAATATATATTTGCCTCTCTTAATCAGTTTTACCTGTGAACAAGATGGCCACTCCTGCTTTTTTGCAATTTCCTGTGGGATAGAAAACAATACTTCATGCATGGAGACTTTATTTTCAGTCTATGGGTTTCCTTCTGAATTAGGTGTATTTCCTGTGTGCAGCAGATTGTAGGTTCTTGCTTCTTGATAGAATCTGCTAGTCTGTATCTCTTAATTAAGCCTGGCATACCTTACAAAACTTTTCAAAGTCCTTCTAAAATGACCCACTGGAAGAAATTACTACGTTATTTCTTGCTCAGGAGAAGGTGGTTCCCAAACCAGTGTCTCTCTTGTACAGAGAAGGCCAGTGATGCCATGAGGGATGTTGCCATGGTTATTAGCACTTGTGAGTGCCTAAGCTTGTGACATGAGTATACGACTTACATGAGGAAACAATGTGGAGAAATGCAGACTCTTCATTTGCTTGTTGTTGTGACTGAAATATTTGTAGCACTTTAAAATCTATTTGATAGTTTGTAAGATTTCCTGAATTCTACTAAATCTTGAGTCCATCTAAAATTAGTTTGGTTCCATTTTCAATGAATATTGACTTTAAGACTCATTTTATTGAAACTATTTAAGAATTTTAATATCTAATGATATATGCAAGGAAAATATTTGAAAAGTTGTTGCCCATATGTCAAAATTTCTATCCTTATTTATTTGGATTTACAATTTATCCTATCTGTAGTGTACATTTTTTATTACATTTCAAAGTTTAAAGCATTTATTTTAGAATAATTTACTCTAACTCATTCTAGTTTACATAATAGGCACTTGCATTTTATTGGAGAGTTACAATTTAATATAGGATTCTGAACAGATAAAATTATAGATACAATTCTCTATTAGCTTCTTGATTATTTCATTGCATAACAGTAATTTGAAAAATAATCTAACTGTAAGGGAAAATTTTTTAAAAATGGTGATCTTTCCTTATCCATATGCTTCCTCCAATATTGTCCTTAAATATATTAAAATGGTTATTAGTTTATTGAAAATTATTTCATGGTGGATTCCTTGAAGGTTGATTCACATTTTTTTCTTTTCATGGAAAACATTCTGAAAGGTGTATTAGGATTGTTATCAATCTTTAGTCGTAATTTTAAGGTGAAAGAGACCATAATATTGATTTAGTCCTCTGCCTTGATCATCCATGAAAGAGGTGATGGGGGTTCAGATGTGAATTATTAATTGGAAGCATCTTAATGTAATGAGTTGACCAATGTGTTTGGCATTAGCTACTTGGATTCTTCTCACATAATGTGGGCTCTGATTTCTTCATATAGAAAATAAGAAAGTGGAAAGTATTTATAATCATATCCCTAAACTCAAACATCTGTATAGCTCAACAAAATGGCTTATTAAATTTTCTAGTGTTCAATGAAATTTTATATAGAGATGCTGTAAGTTGTCAAAGTGAGTGAAATTTATAAGTTTATAATAAACACACATAAGTTTTTAAAATATAAAAAATGAGGGGCCGGAGGGTTAGCACAGTGGTTCCGGCGCCTGCCTCGCGAGCGCAAGGACCTGAGTTCGATCGCCGGTAACCACATATAATGCTAGGTGTGGAGACACGCCCACCAACAATCAACACCGCATACCACAATGCCGGAGGTGGTGGCTCACGCCTGTAATCCCAGCACTCGGGAGGCAGGGACAAGAGGATTGCTGAGTTCGCGGCGGCTTGCCTGGGCACCATAGTGAGCTCAGGGCCAGCCTGAACTACAAAGCGAGACCCTGTCTCAAAAATAAATAAATAAATAAAAATAAAAATAAAAAATGAGACAGAGCCATTTGTTTCATTTTGAAATCATATCAATGTTTTCATCAGATTATTGATATTCTAATTGATTTTTGAAAACTCTTTCTACCCAAATGTGAGCTGAGATGCTTTCTATACAGCCTGCTGTGTAACCTTGAGAACAAGCGATCCTATTTCTGAAGCTGCTGTGAGATTCCGGCCCATCTGACTTTTCTGCCTTGGCAGTGGCTTTTTGTTCAGTCATTACAGAGTTCTAATGATTCTTGGAATGTTTTTTTTTTGTTTTGTTTTGTTTTTGAGACAGGGTCTCGCTTTGTAGTTCAAGCTGGCTCTGAGCTCACTATGTAGCCCAGGCAAGCCTTGAACTCAGCAATCCTCCTGCCTCTGCCTCCCAAGTGCTGGGATTACAGGCATAAACCACCACGCCCAGCACTGTGGTATGCGGTATTGATGACTGGTGGGTGTGAGTCTCCACGCCCAACATTGTATATGGTTTCTGGGGATCAAACTCAGGACCTTGCGCTTGCAAGGCAGGAGCTGGAACCACTGACCTAACCCTCCGGCCCTTGCAATGTATTTTGAAAACTACCTTCTAGTGTAGTTTATAGCCTTAAACAGTTAAAAAAAAAAATTTCCATAGAACAGATCCTGTATAATAGCTGTGTCTTCTTATTAGTTTCTAATCCTATTCATAATCATATTTTTGTACCAGGAACTGAACCCAAGGCCTCACATTGGGCTGTAACATAGACTATTTTATTTCTATTTTTTACTTTTGAGATACATTTTTACTAAGTTGCTTAACTGTCCGGGCTGGGTTTAAATTTGCAGTGTCCCTGCCTTAGTGTCCCCAAACACTGCAATGACAGGCCTCTGTCCATAGCTCAGGTTCAGATCGATTCTGTCAAGTGACATCACTTTGTGGACTATATTTATGTCTAAGAGCATTGGACAACAAGACTATATTATACTATGCTCTTGGAACATTTGATGTGTTTTGCAGAGAGTATTTTTTTTTCCAAAATGTTGAAAGAATCTAGGTGAACTACAATTCTACTTTAAAGTATTTGCATAATGCACTCTGTTGTGAAGAGCCCTGTTTTACTCTTAACCTAAATGTTAAGTAATTTTTTTTTCAAAATGAGCACTTCTAGCCCCCTGAGGATAAATTTCCATATTGAGAGTCATAAGGTAAAATATACTGGAATTTTAACACAAATAATTTTCAACTGATTCCACTTTCCCTGACAGTTTAACTGTCTATCCTTGGGACTTGTTCAAGACAAAGCGATTCAGTTCTACCATTGCCACAGAAAGTTTGTCATGCGTCTTCTACTTTTTTCCCAACTGTTACACATATTCTCCCTAGTTATTTTCTAATTCCCTATATACAATATGCACAGGAGACTCCATAAGAGTTGTGAAGAGATGATTATGAAATGTGTAGCAAATACTGTAAATTTGAGAATTATAAAACAATTTCAATTTTTATAAGATACTTTAGAACTCTCAAAAATAGTTAAGAAAAATATATTTTCATTGTAACAGCCTCCAACAATCATCTATCCTAAGTGAGGTAATACAAAACCTCAGAAGGATAATCTTTGTTAAAAGAAAAACAATGATGTTGTAGCCAGTAGGTGTGATTTCCTTATTTAAAAACAGTAAAATAAAAGAACATGGAGAACTAGACTAACGCCTCTACTCCTTATGTTTCCCATCTTTCTCATCCAGATCTTTGTGTCTTCTTGTGAATGACAATATCCACTACTCTGAAAGTTACGGCAACAATCAGTGTGCTGTCTCACAAAAGTTTGCAGTTTTACTTGAAAATTGCAAACTGAACTTTAGTACTATTGTTCTTTATCTTTGGATAAATGGGGCCATTCAGTTTATTGATTTCTCTCTCATTTCTTCTTCTCAATATGTGGAACTAACTGCATTGTTGACTGTAATATGATTTTATCCACTTAAAAATCTTAAGCTGTTGAACACTTCATGATGCTGTTTCTGCCTAGATACTGGGTTTGTTTCTCACTTTTGGTCACTATGAGCAATGCATTATAAACATCATACCCCGTAGGCACATGACCCTATACGTGTGTTCCATGTGGATCTGG
>PVIC010054990.1:0-11370 GCA_004025085.1 Thryonomys swinderianus | reverse complement strand
GTTTGGGGCATAAATGGTGTATCACACAGTGGCTGAAGCTAGGATTTGGAACCAAACTGCTAATATTAATTTCTGCCTCTCTCTTCCTAGCTTCCTCTCTTTTTAGGAAAATTCCCAGTCTTTCTGTGCCTCAGTTTCCTTACCTTTGCAATAGGGATGACAGCACAGACTGCACTTAGCTTAGATTAAAAAAAAAAAACAAACAGACCTTGAGAGTGATTGAACAGTCATGTAAATTGTAGAACGCACTACTCTAAACAGTTTTTTAAAAAAAATACTGCCAGGGCAAACGGCATCTCTTTCTGAATCAGAATGAATAATAAAAGCTAATGTTTACATGGATATCAAGTATTTGATTCATATTAATCCTTTTAATTATCTGTTTACAGGCTTGTAATTTTCTGAAATGTAAGTGGAAAATGAAAGGCTCTTTATGCTAAAACAAGTACCACAGCATTAATGAGAGGATTAAGAAAGTTAATATCCCTCAGCAAGGTGATACACATTCTAAATAAATGGTCATGTTTACTACTATGTGTTACTCTCTGTCATTCCACATGACTTCAAAATCCCATTTGAAAAAAATGAATGACATAGCAGAGATAATCTTATCAGATTAAAAGACTTGCAAAAAATTATCTGTATTTCCTTTCCACGAAGAATCCTGTCTCCTGTTTGCACAGAGCCAACTCAGGATTCATGTTTCATGAAACACTGAATAAGAAAAGTGCACACAGAGTTCGAACCCTGCAATTTTGCATATTAACACTCTCAATGAGAGTGACTGCTCCCTTTTAGTAAGAAATACGTGCTACCTGCCAACGACGGGAGTACGATCTGTGTGCCCCACAGCCATTGCTTGGTGGCTGCATTTGAGGAGTGTGAGAGGCTGTGGAGGGCGTTGCTGAGGTTCACACACGGCCATTCTGCAGCAGGCTGCAGTTGGAATGTGATGCAAAGAAAACCTTCTGATGCTCGCCCAAGTTAAACACAGGATTTGTCACACATGTGGCAATGACATAAAACTGGTGTGCGATGGTGCCTCTGACTTCTCTGAAGTCCAAGGCCCTGGCACAGCCCTCAGAGTGAGGCCCAGAGCTGTGTTTTAGGGGCCAACTAGTGAGCTACTTTTTCACTGGGCAGCCTCAGAGCCCAGAATCCTGGGGTATAAGAAGCAACCTCTTTTCACTGAGGCTGGGAGAGGAAGAAAAAAACAGTCCAAACAGTACAGACTGGATTCCACTTAGATATGAGACAAAACACCCTGACCTCAAGAACAATGGAACAGGCACAAAGAGTATAGAATGCACTTCTCTCAATAGCTTTTGTTTAAAAAAAACAGACACTGGCAGAAGAGAGGGCAGTTGTCTCTGAATCAGAATCAATAATAAAAACTAGGGCCGGAGGGTTAGCTCAGTGGTTCCGGCGCCTGCTTTGCAAGCACAAGGACCTGAGTTCAATCCCTGGTAACCACATATAATGCTGGGCGTGGAGACACGCCCACCAACAATCAACACCACATACCACAATGTCAGACGTGGTGGCTCACGCCTGTAATCCCAGCACTCGGGAGGCAGAGACAGGAGGATTGCTGAGTTCGCGGCGGCTTGCCTGGGCACCATAGTGAGCTCAGGGCCAGCCTGAACTACAAAGCGAGACCCTGTCTCAAAAAAAATAATAAAAAAAAATTAAAAAATAAAAATTAATGTTTACAGAGCATGTGTCTCAAGTATTTAATCATATTAACTCTTTTAATTACCAATTTTCAGGCTCTTGATTTCTGAATCAGGAAGTGAAAGGCCCCCCTAAGCTAATGCATGTAGCTGAATCCCCTGTAAATCCTGGTGAGCAGATTCCTCTGTGAAAATGCAGATACTGCCAAGAGGTCCTGTGTATCAGCCACTCCTAACAGTGCCCGTCACGAGCGTCAGACATTGCTAAACCCTGAGCCTGACGCTCCTCCAGGGAAGGAGGACTATGAGCTAAGCAAGAAACCCAGCTCCTCTTGGGAACCAGTTGAGCTGGGGCCCTGGGAAAGCGAGAAAGAGCAGGCAGGTGAAGCTGGGAGCCCTCAGTCACCCATCATCTTCTTCAAGGTTCCTGTAACCCACCCAACCGTTGAGGAACACTGAAACTTGTCTTCTGCCCAGCTGTAGCTCTGGGCTATGAATTCCTAACATGAAAATTTAGAAGATTGTCAAGATTCCTTCTAGGTACACTATGCCTAAATTCAGCAACACCTCCATCTCCAAAGAAGCCACTAAGAAGGTCAGAGAGGCCCCATGAAGAGGAGTCCTGGCATAGATAAGGATAACTTGACATCACTGGGGACCATAGAAGGAGAACAGCTCTTTAGAGAAAAATAGAGATTACATGAAATTTAATGACAATAGCTGCCAGTTATGAAGCCAGGAAGGTATTTCAAGGGCTTTTTATACATTACCTCATTTAATTTTACACAATCCTTTCTGACTTCCACTGTACTGTTGAAGAACTTTTTCAAAGTCTGCCATCTGTCCAGGAAATGTATGTTAGTTACTTTTCTTGTTGCTGAAACAAAATACCCAATACCCAAAGTTAAAGGAGGCAAAGTTTATTTGGCTTATAGTTTGTAGACGTCTTACTCCATAGTTGTCTGGCTCCAAGGCAGAGTGGCACATGGCAGAGGGCATGACATAGGCAAAACCATTTATGGAAACCAAAAGGTGGTAAAAAACAGCAAGGGACCTTAACAGTGTCTTTGTTCCCCTTTTATCTTATCAAGACTACCTAGGGCAGGTAGCATTCACATCCTTAATCCTTAGTGCCTTAGTGCCCTTGAACCTAGCATTTTACCATGAATCAGTTCCAGCATCACACACTCAGCCACCTCTGAAAAGCCCCCACAGCTATGACCACACGAGGCTTTGAGGGGGACATCTAGACATAAGTTGTAATAGTGTGTAGGCACATACTCGTCCTCCTGGGTAGGGCTGTATATGTCTCTCTGCCCTCTTTTTTTTTTTTTCCTTGCTGATCCACTCTTCGCTCTTTTTTTCCATTGAGCTGGTGGAGTCGGACTAGATACAGCAAAAATGGAAGATCCCAAAGGAGGAACCAGGACAGGCAGGTGGGAATGAGAAGCTTGGACCAGCTCAGCTCTGGAAGTGAGCGGGAAGACTGAGTCCTCTGCCTTTAAGACCTAAAGCCACACAAGTCTTGCTGCTTGCTACTCCTCTCTTCCATGCCCACCACAGACCACCTTTTTCTTTCTGGGTCATACAAACTTTTAATTTCTTCATTAACACAGTGCTCTATGTGGCTGTTATTGGAAGTCTCAATCAACTACTTTTCTACCCCTTTTATCTTTAGACACAATCTATTTTCTTTGAAGACATCCGTGACCCATTTATAACTCAGGTACAGCATTCATCACAATGGAATTGCCCAATCACTAAGCGGTGACAACAACAAAGGTGTGTTGGCCTGTACAGCTCTGCCATACCACCTCTCCCTCAATCTCTAGGATACCCCCGATAATGCTCAGAATATCCCATTTTGCTTCCTGAACCAATTAATGATAAAGGTCAAGAAGAATTTGTTGGAATTGGGGAAAAGACATGCAGAGACCTTGATCCCAAACTTGTATTGAGTGCTACTCTCAACTGAGGTTGAGATTATTTCCAGCTTCCTCGGTCTCACAAACCAGGCAGTGCACCTTGTCCCCAGCCATAAGCAAAATGTCTGGAACCTTTCTCATTTTATAGGGCACTTGGCACCATGAAAGCAAGCTTGACTTTCAATTTTTTTTTTTATTTTTTGAGACAGGGTCTCACTTTTGTAGTTCAGGCTGGCTCTGAGCTCACTATGTAGTCCAGACAAGCCTTGAACTCAGCAATCCTCCTGTCTCTGCCTCCCGAGTGCTGGGATTACAGGCGTGAGCCACCATGCCCGGCTTGACTTTCAATTTTGAGTTGTATTCTTCTTACCTCCCCAGCTAAAGAAAGAAAGGAAGGGACACCCACCCCATAGGAAATGCATTGTAGCAGTTAATTAACAGTCAATTTGAATGGGAATTGCGTTAACGTGGTTCTGGCATAAAAGATATATAGACTCTCCAGCTTTCAACACCAGCCTTTGAGCCTGCCAGCACAGACAGGCTCTCTAGCTTTCAACACCAGCCCTTGGGCTTTCCTGAACAAGCCCTCTGGTCTTTTGTCACTGATTCCTTAGTCTCCTGATGAAGACTCATTCAAGACTTTGGGGTGGGCTCCAGGCCTTAAGCTAAACTCTTGCAGAACATCGTCATGGGATCTAGGCCCTCGGCTGGATTCTTCAGATCTCTTGAATTATTCCACATTTGATTCTATGATTGGAGATTGTCAGACAATCTTGTAAATTTCTGTGTCCTGAATTATTTTTTAAACACTGACTATAACATGTGTCAATATCACAAGTGCTTCAAGTTAGTCTGCAGAAGGAGTTTTTAAAAGAGAGAGAAAAGTAACCCTAGGCATGGAAGAAGAAAATCTCCAAAGAAGAAGAGACAGTAGAGAATGTAGAAGACAGAAAAGGAAGCAGGCAGAGACCTTAATCAGAGCAAACACAGCAGGATTCTAAATTTGTTCTTTATGAAAGTTGAAGTGTGCAGAGAGTCAGTGGCATTTCTCAGGTAGGCGAAGTGGGGCATTTATTTGTGTTCATTGCTTTGCCTTTCAACTCTCTGCCTTCAAGGAAAGATGTTAATAAATCATGTGTGGATAGGTTTGAATTGGGGGCTTTGATTCAAAGCCACTCTAAATTGGCTTTGAATAGAAAGTGAGCTATGTATGCTGCATGTGGGGATCTCATTCCAAGATTATCTTCTCACATGAGGTCCAGAATGGAAACAACTCACCTTCCCAGGAAGGAAAACACATTCTTTCACTGTTAGGATATTATTTAAATAAAACTACAGAAAATCAAGATGATGTGGGACGGAAATAGTTGCTGTGACTCTGGCAAGATATTTAAACTGAGAGAAGCAGCCCTGGTCAGGAGGCCACAAAAAGTCCAAGGAAGTTAACAGAAGACCGACGAGAGCAACATCATGAAGAATATCTAAGCATTAGGCCTCACCCTTGGTTTGTTCCTTCTTCTATCTCTCCTTTTTGGCAAGGTTGAGTCCAAGAAAGTTTTGCAGAGAAACAGACATTAACATTTTAGTTGTGATGATATCCCACCATCATCACCCATAGTCAAATACCTCCTTGCTAACACAACCTTTTCCTTTTTTCCATGATTAAATGGAAAAGAGAAAGAGAGAGAGAGAGAGAGAGAGATTTCTGGAAGCATCTGAAGAAATGCTGCTGGGACAGTGGGACAGCCCTTGCCACATTCTCTGGAAAATCGGTCACAGGATAGAGAACCACTTAGAATTCATGGGGAACTTTGGAGAGATCTACTCAGAAGAGAACACCCTTAGTACTGTCTCTGGTGCTCTGGAATTTGTACTAAGTCAAGCACTGCTTACAAAAGTAGCCTGACTGCGCCTAAGGCAGCTTTTTTGAGTTTCTGGTTCCTTCAGGGCAGAATGCCATCGAAGAGGGTCTTGCCTTGATCTGGGGTCCTTAGGAATGCAAAAGATGTAACTCTCATTAGTGCTTAGTGTTGAGACAGACTAGGGAGTCTCTGGGCAGGCAATAAAAGCTGAATTTCTGAAGTTTATACAGGGAGATTTTTTACATTCTACATATGTACAAAGATACTGAACAAAGACATTGAGTTTTCCACTATTAATTTCTAAAACAAACAATAAAAGAGAAATAAAATGTGCATAAAGAAAATTTCCTTTAGACCAGTGCATTAAAGAGCATTTAATAGCTACATACCAACCAACTGATGATCATTAAAAGGAATGATAAGAAAAAGATCCCAAAGGGAGGAAGGGTTAAGGGGAAGATCCTAGATAAAGTCGTATTTCCTGCAAACAAGTATGCAAACAAAACAAACCAAGCAAAAGGCACCGAAGAAAAAGAGAAGAAAGCTAAACAATGGCTTTATTGATTTAAGACATGTGGATTTCATTAGAGGAACCAAATGCATAAAAATGGTTTGTGGTATCTGAAACGACGCAAGGAGCAAAATTAGGTCACAGAGCTTCTCGGACAAAAAGCATGATGAATCTTTATTAGGTAATTGGACTCAGAAAAAGAAAAAAAGTAATTCTTTTTCTCTCCACCCCCTTCCAATAGTTTGTAAGCCTTCAAAGGTAAATCCACATGTCGAACTGAAATAGCAAACCCCAGGGCCCACAGCATCTGTACTGCCTCAAAACCCTTGAACCAGAAACTAAAGATTCCCCAGGAAAAATGCACACGTTAATGTGGAAATAAATAATGTAGAGATTAAAGCAATGCATGTAAAATGTCCTGATGGCCCAAAATATGAAGCTCCAGCAGAATTCAAAATAATAAGTAGCAATAATAATATTTTTTCACTTAGACGTTTCCCTTTTAAGAGCTCATAACCCATGCAGCTTATAGAAAATGGATAGGCTATTCACGTGGGAGCTTCACTTTAAAAATAATGGACAAGGAGGGGGGAGTGGGTAGGGATATGGGTAAAAATGAGAATTAACTTGTGGCATATACTGGTACAAATTTTCCAATGTTATATGTGATTTTGAGATGTATATAAATTGTACCAATAAAGAATTCAATTAAAAAAAATAATGGACAGAGGAGCAAGCAAAAATCCCTAGACTCTGCTCATGAGAAAATGTGCACAACAAATAAACAGAAAGTGTGATAGGAATACTTTAGTGTAATCCCCTTGAATCAACTTTAATCCTTTGGTCTGACATGTCTAGCCAGGCAAAAATTTTTAATTAAGAGAAATGAGTCTTTTAAACTTTTATATATTTCCTTCTGTCCCATTCCCTCCCTGTATTCCTTTTTCTCCACTGACTCGCCCTTTCTTGTGAACTACCTGCCTCTTCCTGCTTCCCACCAAGAATAATCCTATACACTGGCCCTTACCTAATGCTCTTGCACATCTAGTCCTCCCAGGATTTCATCTCCTCAAGACTGGCCCAGAAAAGGACTGCTCATGGCAACCAGTATCAGGAAGAAGTTTCTGACTTATTGTTGTACCCTGTCAATTCTTATTTCTAAATGGTTGCCTTAGATACATTTCAACATCCATTGTTTTCAATTGAGCCAAATAACTATGGAATAATTTACTGACAAAAAAAATGTAATAGCCTTTTACGTTGTAGATGAATAATTTTTAGGAGCATCTAATTTGTGGAAGATGTTTTACTAAACTCTTCAAGTTACGCAAATATTACTTAATCAACCTGTCTTGTTACAAAGAGTTTAAGACTTAATGAGAACAATATGATCTTTAAAAAATAAATAAATAAAAGGAAAGAAAGCATATGTATATTGGGGTGGAGAGTAGTAGGGTGGGTAGGGAAATGGGTAAAAATAAGAATTAACTTGTGCCATATACTGTACAAATTTCCCGATGTTGAGTGTGATTTTTATGTGTATATAAAATGTACCAATAAAGAACTCAATTTTTTAAAGAAAGACAATGAGAAAAGCAAATAATATAACTGTAAGCATGGCTGCTCTGTGGCGTATGGGTGGCATTCAGAGTTCTGGGGTTTGGAAGTGCTTTTCAAAAGGGAAAGATATGCAAAGTAATGCCTTCATCTATTCTTTGATGAAGAGTCCGCAGATACGTGAAAGAGGATTAGGACAGGTAAACAGTTCAAGCAAATGTGTCAAGGGGCTCAAGAAAAGGCCCTTCCCATAGGTCCCCAGGAAGTACTGGTGAAGTTCCGGATGTGAGGATAAGGGCAGACTCTTATGTGACCTCCCTGCCAACCAGATGATGCAGGCAAGGAACCCTCTTCCAGCAGACATAGATCAAACATATGAAAACAAGAAAGGCTGGATAAATATGGTCGGGTTCCATGGACAGTCCCCAAATGCCAACACAAGGAGTATGAACCTAAGTTGAGGTACATTAAGGAGGCTTTGAAAGCATGATAAGAACTTTCTAGACTAACTTGTAAGTCATGAATGTGTGACTATGTGTGTGTGGTGTATGTGTGCCTAGAGTGTGAGATGTATATGTTAGTATACATCTGTATGTGCAGGTCTCCATGTCAGATACTCACCTATGTAGGTATTAGTGCCTACGTCTATGTATGTGCATATATGTTGATTGGTGGTTGTATTTGGGTATGTGTACAGGTCTGTGTGCTAATGAGTATGTGCATTTGAGCAGCAGTGTGTGAAGGGAAGGAGCTTAATGGCAAGGACAGGCTGGTCAGGGTTGAAAGAAAGCAGAGCTTCAAGCAATGGGGATTGAATGGGCTCTGATGTTGGATAACAGTTTGACTTCACTTTAACATATGGGGTGGGAGATGCCTCCTTGAGTGTTTCCACTGCCTTGCCAGGAAGGAGCCAAGTCTCTGGCACTGACCTGTCTGACAATTGCCCATCACGGATAGCTGCCCCGCCTTGGTGCTTCCTCCCTAGCGCAACGCAAGTCTTCCTTTTGTTTTCTTGTGTGTTATGTTCTTAAAATATACGTACACAGTACATTTGTGCATGTAGGAATGTATGCACATATAATGGAAAATATATCATTTTTAAAACACAGGGAACAAGGAAGAGATATTTGATATGGTTTTATTCTGATCCTGTTCTCCAACCTGTCATTTATTAACACCATGACCCTGGCTAAGTTATGTAACTCAGTTCTTCATTCCACAAATGTTTGCTCAATGCCTAATATATGCACCACTGTAGTGCTGCTTGCTGAAGTTAGAGGAACACACCCCAGGTGGAGTTTACTGGCTAGCAAGGGAGCCAGATGTAGAAATGAATCCTACTGATTGGGTAACTGCATCGAGGAAAGAGCTGGGAATCAAATGCAGAGTTTTGGGGGGATATTCATTCCATCCGGTAACAGAGGACACATGGCCCTCTGTTTATCAGGGGTAACAACCTTGAAATAAGGGAGTGCTGTTGAGATGAAACCTGAGTGTGTGTGTGTGTGTGTGCGTGTGTGTGTGTGTGTGTGTGTGTGTGTGTGTGACAGCACCTGATAAATAACTCCAGTGATTATTGCTGTGATGGAGGCACGAGCCTGGAGCACTACCGGGAGGCAGTGGGCTGGGACACACCGGGACACTGATGACAGCTACCAGGGGTGCTCCCTCAGGAGTAGAAGCATTCAGGAGCTGGACCCCTGAACAGAAGGGCCACTAGGACAGCTGAGCCTGGGAGACCCATCACGTGGGGAGCTGTTCGCCATCTTCCTCAGGCATGAAGGTGGCACTACTACAGGTCTTTTTCATCCGTCCAGGCGTAGCTCAGGTCTCCCTTTTTCCCGCACAGTTCAACACGATCTTAAAACCAAAAGATGACACGTGCAAGCTGGAATCTGACCCTTACCTGCATCTCCAGATCACAAGCTGCTCGCCGGACAGTCCTGAGTGGAACTTCACTGCTTCTGAAACGTTCAGAGCAGCTTTCCACTTCCCAGAAAGCCTGAAGGACAAATAGATATGCCGTTCTCCCTGAATCACTATTCTAGTGAAGAAAATCAGAATTTTTTTTTTTTTTTTTTTTTTTTTTTTTGCTTTTTTGAGACAGGGTCTCGCTTTGTAGTTCAGGCTGGCCCTGAGCTCACTATGGTGCCCAGGCAAGCCGCTGCGAACTCAGCAATCCTCCTGTCTCTGCCTCCTGAATGCTGGGATTACAGGCGTGAGCCACCACGTCCGGCATTGTGGTATGCGGTGTTGATTGTTGGTGAGCGTGTCTCCTCGCCCAGCATTATATGTGGTTACCGGGGATTGAACTCAGGACCTTGCGCTTGCGAGGCAGGCGCCAGAAACACTGAGCTAACCCTCCGGCCCGAAAATCAGAATTTTTAATTGTGGTATAATGTACATAACATAAAACATACCAGTTTCCATCACTTTGAAGTTTACAATTTAATGTCATTAAGTTTATTCACATGTCGTGTGACTGTCCCCATTGTTTATCGGCAGAACTCTTCCATCATGCAACACTGAAACTCCGTATCCTTCACCACCACCTCAGCCCCTGCTAACTGCCTTTGTACTTTGTCTCTATGCATTTGACTGCTAAAGTACCTCACATAAGTGAAATTAAATGCCGTCTGTCCTTTTGTTTCTGCTGTGTTTGATTTTTCCACAATATTCTCATGGTTGTAAAAGTTAAGGCAGCTTCCCAATGTGCATGAACTTTGGAAGCAGGTTCACAGCTGAGCACATCTGTCTGGTGAGTTTTTATAGACGAATGTGGATAAAGTCAGTGCTGAGCCAGACTGTTTGAGGCCTAGATTTAACATAGTGTAATCTGAGGAAGACACCTCAACACTCTGTCTCTGGCTCTTCACATGCTAGAAAGAGTGACAGCAAATATTCATGGAGATATCGTGAAGATTAAACAAATTGATGTATATAAATCAGTACTACCTAAAATAAACAAAGTTTTAAAATAAAAAACATCATACTAAAAAAACAATAATACTGGGACTGAAGATTTAGCTTAGTGGTTCTGGCATCTGCCTTGCAAGTGCAAGTCCTGAGTTCGATCCCCAGTACCACATACTGCAATGCTGGGCATGGTGACTCATGCCTGTAGTTCCAGCACTTGGGAGGAAGAAGGAGGAGGATTGCTGTGAGTTTGAGGCTCACCTGGGCTACATAGTGAGCTCAGGGCCAGCCTGAACTACAAAGTGAGACCCTGTCTCAAAAAAATTTTTTTAAAAACCTTAAAAAAAATACTTGTCATATAGTTAGCACTGGACAAATATAAACATAAAAGACTAGTATAATTTAAAATAATCTATGAAAGCATATACCCAACATAAAAGTTAAAAGTATCTATCTTTATAAAATATTTATATATTTTAGAGTAATTATTATGAAGAAACCAAACATCTATCTAAAAAAGAATAACATGTTTATTTAAATGATCATAACATGAATTAAACATAAATTTTCTATTAGATACTACCCTTGATCTTAGCCAAAAGGCCGAGAAGTGATTATAAATTTTCTATTAGAAATAAAAATTTAAAAATACAATGGCCCTCAAACCTATTTATTTACTTTTATGTGTACGTGTTCACAGTACACAGTGTTCATATTCCTCGTGGAGGATTGGTATAGCCTCATAATTTACCTAAATTCCCTTTTTGTCTCCTTTCCATTTCCCCCTTCTCCACTTCACCCATCTCTGCTTCCCTTTCTTGTACATGTTGATTACACATAATATTTACATTCTTTGTGTGGAGTTGGTACATGTAAATATCACATCTTTTTTTTTTTTTTTTTTTTTTTTTTTTTTTTTTTTTTTT
>PVIC010054989.1:0-11378 GCA_004025085.1 Thryonomys swinderianus | reverse complement strand
GAGTGCTGGGATTACAGGCATGAGCCACCACACCCAGCAATTCTTTTCTATATTTAAGAATGGATACACTTTTCTTTTTGATCTCAGACAAAAAGTTACATGGTCATTTCCAATACTGAGATTTTAGCTAATGAAAGATAAAAATTCTTCTCAACTCTTCGGGAGGCTGAGGCAGTAAGACTGTAAGTTTGCAGTCATTCTCAACAATTCAGTGAGACCCTATCTCAAAACAAAAACAACAACAAAGAAAGAAGATACTGAGTGTGGTGACTCAGGCCTGTAATCCAAGTACTCAGGAAGCAGAGGCAGGAGGACTGCTGAACTGGAGGATAGCTGAGTTCGAGGCTTGCCTGGGCTCCATCGTGAGCTCAGGACCAGCCTGAACTACAAAGTGAGACCCTGTCTCAAAAAAAAAAAAAAAAAAAAGAATATAGGTTGGGGATACAGCTCAGTGGGTACAGGGTTCCTGAGGTTCTATCCCCAGTAAAAAACACACACACACACACACACACACACACACACAGATGTCCTTCTTTTAGTATTCCTTCCATACGACTGGCTAGATGTTTTTAATGAATTACCCGCAATGTAAATAAATAGAATGTCCTAAATAACCTACAGGCTATGTCAAAGAGAAAAACTGTACATAATTAATAAGTAAACTAATTTGGCTAGGTTTTAAGACAGATGTGCCTCCTATGAAACTGAACTGGATTAAAAAATAGTGTCTACACAGACAATTCCAGGTAATTACCATTGGATTACCAGGTAACAGATTTAAGACTGGTTTGGAAACTCCTTGGGAATGTCTTCTAAGAGGTACAAGTTAACTTCTTTATCTCTTGAGCATTTAATAAAGAGATCTGGCAGATGTGAGAGCATGTGACTCTGTGACTAAGGTTATAGCAAAAACTTAACAGGTCTTGAAGAAACTGTTAGTAGAAACTACATGGCCTTGGTGATTGCAGGTAAGGGCTTGCAGTGGAGTACAACCAGACACTGGAGGAAAGGGGATCCTTGTTACATGGTGGCCGAAAGATCACTGGCACTGGTACTTATGTTAATACATTTAATGCCCTGGGTGGTCTAGCTAAGAAAATATACAGGAAAATGTAGAAGGTTTTTGTTTGTTTTTTGCTGCATATAGTGAAAGGAGAGAAGAAAGCATAATTAAAGAGGTAAAAATTTTTTAGAGCAGCTAGAACCTCATAGTTTTAAAGATTTCTAATTCTCAGAAGGCAAATGACATGAAATTTAAGAAATGACTTTTTTTTTTTTTGAGATAGGGACTCACTTTGTAGTTTTCCCTATGTAGCCCAGGCAAACCTCAAACTCAGCAATCCTCCTGCCTCTGCCTCCGGAGTGCTGGGATTGCAGGCATGACCCACCACATCTGGCATTGTGGTATGTGGTATTGATTGCTGGTGGGTGTGAGTCACCATGCCCAGTATTACTGTATGTGGTTACTGGGGATCGAACCAGGGACCTTGCACTTGCTAGGCAGGCCCCGGAACCACTGTGCTAAATCTGTGGCCCTAAAGAAATGACTTTTAATCAAAGAATGATTCTCTGACACTCTTGGGAAAACATGATTTAAAGCAGGAGCTAGCAAAATCCACAAAGATGATTTCATGACATATAAAAACTATATAAAAGGCAAATTCCAGCATCCATTAATACCTTCATTAAAATACATTTTCCTTACATTTGGCTTTTTTCCAACAAAGGTACAATGGAAGTTGTCAGGCATGCAAAGCCCATAATATTTCCTATCTGGTCCATTATGGAAAAATCTATAGACCTTGGTTTAAAAATAAAAACAAAACCCTTTGTTTAGGTTGTACACAGAGCTGATAGACTTTAGTTGTTCAAACAGAAAGACTTAAGAATCCCTATTTCAGCAGCTTAGCAGAACTATAAGGTAAAAGAGCTTAATCTACCTTTCTTTTGGTATTTCATCTTTTGTCCTTTCGTAAGTGACATGGTCATGTCTCGTTGGATCATAACGTATGATATCTCTATGTAAAAAGAAAAAAGAAAGTTAGAAAAGATAAATCAAAACCACAGTACAAACCTTAATAGAAAATTTTGGGGTGGAAAATGAAACTAAATGATATCAAGGAAGAGGACTATGATCTTATTAGAAATAATATTTTAAAGTGTCAGCATTTGAGTTTCCCTGAATCTTAATTATTCTAAGTATACTAAAAATATATACAGACAAAAAAATATATATACTATCTAGAATTTGCATAAAATATTCCATTTAGTAAGGCTCAGATTGTATAAGGATACAGAAAAGTGGTCATGTGCTGGTGATCTCAGAAGATTGTACACTGACGTCTTCTTTTTTTTTTTTTGAGACAGGTTCTTGCTTTGTAGTTCAGACTGGCCCTGAGCTCACTATGTAGCCCAGGAAAGCCCTGGACTGAACTCAGCAATCCTCCTGCCTCTGCCTCCGGAGTGCTGGGATTACAGGCGTGAGCTACCACGCCCAGCACTGTGGTAAGTGGTACCGGGGATTGAACACAGGTCCTTGCACTTGCCAGAAAGATGCCAGAACCACTGAGCCAATTCCCCAGCCCAATAGACTGATTTTTATTACACTGATCTCTGTAAATTATATGTTTGAAATTTTCCACAATAGTTATACTTCTATAGCTTAATAATTTAAAAAATGCTTTTCAGTAGTTTTACTAATGCAGGTAATGCTAAGACATCATCTATACATGTAAATAAGGGAATAATTAAGTAGATTCTTGAAGTGAGTCACTGGATGAAAGGTAAGAATATTTTTAAGAACCTGATAGATGTTGCCAAATGCTCTCCCTAGTAAGTCAAAAATGACCCAGCAAAACTAAGGGTGTACCTCAGTGACATAATTCTTACTTAGTATTCATACAGAGCCCTGGACTCAATCTCCAGCACTGCAAAAATGTGAGATAAAACAAAAGACTTAGCTTTAAACTCATATAAAGAGACATTTATGGCAAAGGAAAATATGGTAGAATGGGACAGAATATAAGCCATACTTAAATTTCTTAGCAGCTGCTGGTCCTTTGCTTGCAGTATTCTTTAAGTTGATGTTCAAAACACTTTGTACGACATCCAGAGCTTTCTTTTTTTCTGTAGCAAGCTCTTCTTCCTCAGCTGTTTTCTTTTCATTGACCTCTTTCAGGTAATAAGATAATTAGTATCTTCTCACAAATATAACTTGAAAAATATCAACCATCCAATACTTAAAACAAATACCTAAATATATCCAGAGTATATCAGGAAGGAAGAAAAGTTCAATCTCATTTCACTAACTTCCCATTCAGAAGACTTCATAATACAGAAAACTGAAAAATCACTTGAGCAGCAAATAAAAGATCCCATTTTTATTTGTAATTATGAAAATGAAATTTGGATTTAAAAGCTTTTGTGGCAAGTCTACAATTTTAACAATAAGAATGAATATAATATAGCAAGGTGCTAATTATAAAACTAATGAGGTTATTTACTAAAAAAGAAATTCTACATTACATGAAGTCTAAAAATGATAAGGATAAGGAAAAGATAAGAAATTATTGACTATTAATTTCAGTAGAAAAAATTGCTTCAGTCTTTGATTCAGCCTAAGTATTACAAAAAAAAGCCATACCCTGTATCCTGAAGGCATCACAGAATTTCCTAAGTTGCTACTCTCAACTACCAAAAATAAACATACCCGAGTACAAAGTTATAGTTTAGATAATAAGAATAAGAAAGAAATCTAAGTTTTTTTTTGAGACAGGGTCTCGCTTTGTAGTTCGGGCTGGCCCTGAGCTCACTATGGAGCCCAGGCAAGCTGCCGCGAACTCAGCAATCCTCCTGTCCTGGCCTCCCGAGTGCTGGGATGACAGGCGTGAGCCACCACGTCCGGCACTGTGGTATGCGGTGTTGATTGTTGGTGTGCGTGTCTCCATGCCCAGCATTCTATGTGGTTACCGGGGATCGAACTCAGGGCCTTGTGCTTGTGAGGCAGGCGCTGGAACCACTGAGCTAACCCTCCGGCCCAGAAATCTAAGTTTTTAAAAGCCTTAACTCTCTGCACAAAATGAACAACGAACAGAAACTAGAATAAAATGTTTACTTAAGTTTTTAACAGAGAAGTCCCAATAATTTCTAAGGGTTCAAAGGAGGTAGAGCTAGGCCTGGTGGTGCACCCCTGTAATCCCAGCACTTAGGAGGCTGAGGCAGGACTGCAGTGAGTTCAGCGTCAGCCTGAACTACATAATGAGACCTTGTCTTACAACCCCTCTTCAAAATAAGGAGGTAGAGGGCCGGAGGGTTAGCTCAGTGGTTCCGGCGCCTGCTGCACAAGTGCAAGGTCCTGAGTTCGATCCCTGGTTACCACATATAATGCTAGGCGTGGAGACACGCCCACCAGCAATCAATACCGCATACCACAATGCCGGACGTGGTGGCTCACGCCTGTAATCCCAGCACTCGGGAGGCAGAGACAGGAGGATTGTTCACGGTGGCTTGCCTGGGCACCATAGTGAGCTCAGGGCCAGCCTGAACTACAAAGCGAGACCCTGTCTCAAAAGCAAAAAAAAAAAAAAAAAAAAAAAAGGAGGTAGAGACTGTATTCACTTGGGACAGGAAATGCTTTAAACTCCAGGTACAGATCCCCAGGCAGAGCAGATCCCCAGAAGCAGGAGGCGGTACACAGGAAATGAAGCACATATACACACTCAAGGAAGAAAGGGACGAGTTTACATTGTACTAGGGTGAACATGAAAATGCTAATATTCAACAATTTTAGCTTCCAAAAGCACCAACTTTAATTTTAGCCTTATAGTAATCATTTGGGAAGCAAAATATATGATACGGGCAGAGGTGATGCAGTGTGGCTGTGCTTTCTGTATGTGCAATTGATAAAAACTGTGTCTCAAAAGTTGGGAAGAAAAATTTGGAGAGAAAAATAAGACAAACTATTTGGAAAAATGCCACTGCAATACAACAGGTTGTTCCTGGCTTTAAAACAGACAAGAGAGGCAGGAGTTAGCAAAGTCACATGATCTTTAACTATAGGGTAGGCTCTCCCAAGGCTCATTCTTGTGCTTTCCACATAGGATTTTGAGAGGAAGCTCTCAAATCCAGTGTCGGGTTAGATATATAAGCTGGTGAGCATCATGCGAAATTTACTAGAACCCTCTCTGAACCTTCGTTTTCTAAAAGAACAACAGACTCATCACAAACTCTGAGAAAGACACAGGTGATAGGAAGCATGAATGAGCTGAGGATTATCAAAATGCAAATTAGATGAACCTGGGAAGAAAAGAAAATAAGGACAGAGGTTCTGGGATTAGGAGAGTGACTTAGTGAGAGATTATTCAAAGTAGCCATATAGGAGGTAAATTCTTTCTTTTTTTAGACAAGATCTTGCTACATGTAGCCCACGCTGATCTTGAACTTCCTGCAGTCTTCCTGAGTATTGTGATTACAGGTATGAACCACACCATACCAGGTATGAGTAAGATTTTGTAGATAATGTAGAACCACTATTTTGAATAGTGCCACAGGAAGTAGAATTATGATAATCCTAATACAATCATTCAACTCAGATATATCTAAATAAGGATGGATTAAAAAACATGGATCCAGCATGTATACCAGTGGAAGCCAAGACTCTTCCATTAGAAAGCCAAGGGTGACTTAACCATCTTCCATAGCCTCCACCAGACTTTGCCACACTACCGAGAGAGATTGCTAGGGATCTTGAATTCTTCTTTTGCCAATATATGATATGGAAGAAATTGCATGTTTGGTGGATGCTGTCTGTTCCTGTCCTATTTGACAGGTTCAAGGAATTACATTTTACTGAGGAAATATGTGAAAGAAACTGAAGAAACATTAACCAAAAATATTTGATCACAGACTGTCTGATGTGTCGGGTGTAGAGTTTATTCATGTGTTTAATGCCCGAGACTTTTCACATCTCTAGTTCTGACATCAAGACCTTTTGGACAAGGAAGCACTTACCTTCCTGTTCCTCTTCACTGTCACTCTCTAGAAATCTAGAGTCCATGCGGAATCTGTCATCACTGCTGAAGTGCAACTGTAAATCCATGAGCTACACAGACAAAATATAAGTACAAGTGACAACCACATTCCTAAGAAATTGCTTCTAAAGAAGACTCTCCAAATGTATCTCCCCCAGGGCTGAAATTCACATCAATAACATTGGGATAACACTGCCTGCCCATGAGCCCATTTGAATCTTTCCCAGGGGATTCCCTCCCCAAAGAAATACCAAGTCCTATAATGTAGGCCCAGACTTGCCTAGATTTGCCCAGATTTAAGGTCTATGGAATACTAGGACATGCTATAAGTTTTTCAGTTTTTACTCTTCACTAACCTTTTGTCCGGCTCTGCCCTCAAACTGAGGTTTGATTTTGAACCTGTCACTGTCATCCTCAGAATCGGAGTCCTCATCTTCACCACTGTCAAACAGCTTCCCAGATCCTCTACCCATGGATTCCTATTATATAAATGAAAAAAGAAACATTGATTAACCGAGGCAATCAGCATGTCTTTGATAATGAAGTAAGTCTCACCACATTTAAAAGCAACCCAGATAAACATGCCAAGAATGAGCAGATGGTGGACTGGATAGAAACTATTTTTTCTGACACAGGGTCTCAGTAGGTCATTCAAGCTGGCCTTGAATTTGAGGTGATCCTCCTGCCTCAACCTCCTGACTGCTAGAATTACACCACCATACCCAGATAGATGGAAACTCTTGACTCGGGGCTCACTAACTGGCCCTCATGGACTCCCCAATGCCCGCTGGATTTAGGAGGCAGTTATTCCATATGAGAGCAATCCCTGCAATCCTTCATTAATACTGACGTGACCTTGCAGATGATAGAGAAAACATGGGTCTAAGAGGGCTAAGATCTCTAGGACCGACCCTGCCACCTCAGTGTGTAGTGTGTGTGGAGAGACCTGGGTCCTATCACAGCTCCCAAGAGGATTCCAGGTTGAACAGGCTGTGTTATGGGGGTCTATGAATGGAACACCCAGGTGTGAATCTGAGAAGTAGACAAATGTCCACAGGGACTTTAGTATATCTTACTTTTGCCGGATCCTTTCCTGGCAGGTTTTGCTCCTGAGTGGATGTCTCCTCCACTTCACTTTCACTGTCAGAACCAAAGATGATGTGTGTTGGCTTGTCCTCTGGAGGTCCATCCTAGGGAGGCCAGGAGAAGCAATATGAGACAACTCAACTTGGCACTGAAACATGTCCATGAGCCCATTTGAATCTGTCATTTCCTTCTGCTGCTATCTTTCCTATCTAGTGAGTGCTATTATCATGTTATTTGTTCAAGACCAAACCTCAGGACTCCTTTCTTTGCATACAAATTTTCTTGGTCTCCTTAAATCTATTCTCACTGTTGCTTCCTTGGTTTTGAACTTCTACCTCCTGAAGTGTCTCTTGGTTTCTAGACTTGACCCATTCAATTCATTTTCCTCATGACCTGATGGGAATCTTTCCCAAATGGAGGGTGACAAACGTTTTCTTTAAAGGGCCAAAGAATAAATGTTTTAGAATCTGTAGGCCACATACACACTCTGTCCTTTATTAAAAAACCATTCTAAGCTTCAAGGCAGTACATAAATAAGCCATGGGGTAAATGGCTTGAGAACTGCAGTTCCCCAACCCCTATTCTAAAATGTACATGAGCAATCTTCAATGCTTTTTTTTTTTTTGAGACAGGGTCTCAGTTTGTAGTTCAGGCTGACTGAGCTCACTATATAGCCCAGGCAAGCCTTGAACACAGCATTCCTCCTGCCTCTGTCTTCCAAGTGCTGGGATTACAGGTGTGAGCCACCACACCCGGCATTATGGTATGTGGTACTGATTGCTGGTGAGCATGAGTCACCATGCCCAGTACTGTCGTATGTGTTTACTGAGGATCAAACCAGGGACCTCACACTTGCCAGGCAGGTGTCAGAACCACTGAGCTAAATCTCCGGCCCTTTTCTTTCCTTTTCTATGGCCTTAAGAATGAAATCCAATCTCTGCAGGCTCTCCACAACTGAGCTGCATCTATCACTCTGGCCTCACTTCTTGCTACCTCATGTTCTACAAATTTCAATCTTACTGACTGAAAACGTTCACTTTTGTACAAACTGCTTCCCTTTCTTGGAACATCTTTCTTCATCCTTCCTCCTTATTTGCCACTCATTCTTACCCCTTCACATGGCTCAGCTCAGGAAACCTTCTGACCGGCCTGGTGTCCCACTGGACTAAACCACGAATATCTGCTCACTGTACTAGGAGCACTAACAACAGTTACGTAAAAGGCAGGATCGTCATCCCTGTCCTGTCAATCTGGCATGTCAAAGTGGACTTAACTATTAGGGCAAATTACAGGGGCATATTATTATAAATATTAGCAAGCTTTTAGAAGATACTAATCACTTTGTAATCATTACACCTGTTAAGTGTTCCTAAATGAAAATAATCAAGATACTACTTGGAGACCAACACAGGAGATTGTAAGCTCCAGGCCAGCCTGGGTAACTTATTGAGACTAGGACTCAAAATTTCAAAAACAAGCCGGGCGTGAGGGCTCACGCCTGTAATCCCAGCACTCGGGAGGCAGAAACAGGAGGAATGCTGAATTCGCAGCTTGCCTGGGCTACATAGTGAGCTCAGGGCCAGCCTGAACTACAAAGCGAGACCCTGTCTCAAAAAAAAAAAAAAAAGGTAAGAGATGCTACGTAAGGCTCTGGTTCAATGTCCAGTACTGAAAGGAAAAGAAAAAAGAAAAAAAAGTTGAAACTTTTGAGACTAGTGTGTATATATGTGTACTGGGAACCAAACCCAAACCCACAGCTGTATGTACCCTAACAAATGATGTACCTGAGCTACATTCCCAGATCCTAAACAAAACGTTAAATAAATTTAAAATGTTTTCTGTAAATATTAGAGTTTAAACTCACTTCCTTTGAGATGCACTAAGTAGGGTGATAGTAGCTTCTAATTCAAGGACATAAAACCTGCAAAGTGGAGAACACTAAGAAGACAGTGAGCTCTGAGGTGGCATACCTTCTTGGGAAGGAAAACCTGAACCTTTAAAGAGTGTTCTTAGAAAACCTAGATGTCAAAAACGTACTTACTAGATTTGCCAGTGCGTTATGTACCAGCTTCTTCTGCGCTTCTTTTGCTTTCTGCCTCGCCTGCAAGGCTGCCAAACGCTTCTGATTATCTTCAGCAGGCTTCACCTCAGCATCTGTACTTAATGAGTTACTAAAAGACAGGGAGAAGTTAGCTGTGCTGTCCTCAGTGTTTACTTTGGGAGAGTGGTTTGGTGCTTTCACACGAGGCAGGAGGCTGCTGGACTCAGACTCTTCTTTCTCTGAAGCCTCTTCTCCCTGTTGGGTACCAGGGCAACTATCTTTATCAAACCCTATTTTGTGAATCTTTGTGCCAAGGCTTAAGGATTTCTTACTTTTTAATGGCAATGGATTAGAAGTAGGATTTCTATTTCCCTCTTCTGAACTGCTTGGGGAGACTGCCTTGTGAGCCTGGATCTCACAAGTGAACTGTCTTTGAGGCTGAATGTGATTTAGGCCCTTTGTCTTCTTTGTGGGTTGGCATGAAGTTAATTTGCTTGGTGAGCCATTAGCATGTGGCAGCCCATTTTCTGTGGAAATGCTATTGGAACCCCTATGCTTTAAGGAACTTTGCTCTTCATTAATAGGACTTGAAGCAATACTCAAGGTCTCTTTTGTTGATTCCTTACTATAGAGACGGCCTATTCCCTTGAATGCCTCAAATTTTGGCTTTTTCTTATCTTCCTGTGGTTTCTGTTTACCACAGGTGTTTTCTTCCCTTAAAAGGGAAGCCAGAATCTCCTCAGGACAAATGCACTGTTTGCCTGAGACGCCGCGGCGAGGCTTGGGGCTCTTGGAAGTGCTATCAGACTTGCAGCTTGTGGCAGTTTGTGGGCCACTGCTCTCAGTATCTTCTGAAACTTCCAGATTACTGCCGACCAGCTGTTCCAGATCAGTCAAAGTGAGACTAATACGGGGACAGTTTTTCATCATGGCTTTATATTCTTCATCTCCTTCAAACTCCTCATTGTCACTGCTGCTGGAATCAGATGGAGATTCATGATTAAGAGGCTTCACTCCACGACTGAGGGCTGGTTCTTCACTGTTTTTTCTTTTTTGTACTATATTACAATGATTGGAAACCTCATTCTTTTTAAAAGACTTCTTGCACGTAGGTTTTTCTGTCTGAGAAGATTCTGCACTCTTTTTTACAACACCGATGTTTTTTTTCATTGCAATGATTTCATCCGTATCACCTGAATCATACTCACAATCATTTCCCACATCATTGTCATTAAGATGGCAAGAGACATTCCTATGTACACTTGATAAAGAATGAAGTTTATGAGCATCTGATGTGAAATCATCCCTTACAACTTCAAAGGGATCATTTTCAGACTCATTGGTGCAAGACCATGAGGTTCTCTGTAAGTTTTCCTCTTTTGCAATCATCATTCGTAATTCATCTTCAGAATCAATATCATCATCAGACATGCTATTTCTGTTCCTGACAGCTTCCAAGCTAGAGGTATGACAAAGTATATTTTCAACTTTTTGAGCATCAGAACCAACTCTAGGGTATGATTTAGAAAGAGAAAGAGTAATGGAACCATGAAGTGTTTTCTGTCCAGCTTGTTGCTTTTGTGATAGGTTATCCTCCATTACCCAGCTGGACCTTGGACTCACAGCAGAACCCTGGCTCTTTTGTACTTTCGTGATCTTCTTGGGAGGACCTTGGAAGTCAGAGAACTCTCCTCGCCGTCTCTTACTCATAGGGTCATTGCCTCCTTCCAATTCCCAAGTGAGGCTAGTTATAGGAGTGCTATTCGTGAAATCCTCCCCTATCTTCTTTAGGTTGTGGCAGTATTTAGATGGGTCATATTTCATGATGTTACCCAGTCAAGGAACAAAGCAAAAGCACTTAAGTGTCAGGGAAATATTCAATCTGGTGGGACAAAAATGAGTATTTTTCAATCTCAAGCAAGCTATTTACTTCATCTTAATCTCAATTTCCTACAAGATTATCAAATGAGGACTAGTCTAGCGACCCTTTAAGTTTGATAAAATCGAGCTCTTTGAATTTTCCAGAATTTAAATCAAGTACTATGACCATCATGTGACAGAACTTATTAGATATTATAGAAAACCTTCTGATAATATATGAATATTATATAGATATATAACTATGTATTATTATTATCTCTATACAGAAGACTATGATACCACCTTTTCAAAGTTTTAGGGGTAACTGAACCTAGGATCCCTGAACAAACATCACAATTTGC